>JAODAL010015195.1:0-84755 GCA_025379985.1 Phyllomedusa bahiana | reverse complement strand
GCAGAGGTGAAAAAGAGAAAAGGAGCAGGGTATCAGACAGGATGGGCCCAACACCTCCCCATGCTTTTTTACCGGGGCAAAGGAGTGTGAGTAAGTTGGAGGCCGTTAAAAGAAGTGCGGCAGGGGAACAGTGTCAGGGGGGGTCAGCCAGGTTTCAGTCAGAAAAAGGGGGGATTTAAATTGGTGAGATGAAAAAATTTTAAATGTATGTAGGAAAGTTTTTACAAAGGGACCGTGCATCCGGGCCCCAAGGAGGGGGGATAGGGGGACGGGGGTCAGAGGGATGGCTTCAGGTTGAAGGGATTAGGGGGAATTATATGGGAAATCTGTTTCAAAGGCAGAGACGATGGGGGAATGTTGGGCTGGGGGGGCCCCTGGTTTGGGGGATATGTCCCCAGAAGCCAAAGGAGCAGTGAGAGGGTAATGCAAAGAGTCAAATATTTTGCAAAGGGTCACTTTTCAGCTGTATCTTAATGGGGCCATAATAAAATTTAGTAAATTTAGTGCTTACTTGGGCTTATTTATATTACGGTAAGGAAATAATTATTTATCCCTTGCTGATTTTTTTAATTTTCCCCAGGACAAAGAATGAACAGTCTATAATTTTAAGGGTAGGTTAATTTTAACATTAGAGATAGAATTCAAAAATAAAATCCAGAAAATCACATTTTATAAAATTATATACATTTATTTGCATTTTGCAGTGAGAAATAATATTTGTCCTTCTGGAAAACAAGATTAAATATTGGTGGCAAAACCTTGTTGGCAAGTACACGTCAGACTTCTTTGTGTTTTTTTGCGACATGTCAGGGGAATTTTGGGTCCACCCCCTTTTTTGGGCAATCATCTTAAATCATTAAAGGGGTTGTTTCACTACGAAGATCATGTTGAAATGTGGGGGCCAAAAATCTAAGGATGTACGTCCCTTGGGGTTTCTATTGGCAAAGTCTACGGGGTTTCAGAGAAAAGGGCTTTGGTTTACATGTGCTTACAACGGTGTTTTATTACTGGGAGGGAACATTTTGTCCTCCTGGTCGTGCACTGCAAAGGAAAGGCAGTGAAAAGGAGGGGGAGGATGTGTGTTTGGCGGCACGAAGGAGAAGCAGTGAGAGGAATTGCAGGGGGTTGTGTGTATTGTATCCCCCTTCAATTTTTCCTCTCCTCCCCCCCTGTGGCTGCCAATCACACTCCCTTTTTCCCGCCAAACACCCTCCCCTGTGGCTGCCAAAACACCCTCCCCCCCCTTCCCCCCCCCTTTATCCCTGCATGTCGCTGCCAATACACACAACCCCCGCTGTTTCTCCATGCTTTCCTATGCCTGCCAATACACACAACCCTGCCCCTCCTCTTCACTGCTTTCCTTTGCATGTGGCATGAACCTGGGCAGGACGAATGCTTCTCTAACAGTAAAACAAACACCTTTTGCTAAGCACATGTAAACCAGCCGTTCTCTAAAACAGTAGCACTTTGCCAATAGTAACCAAGGACGTACATCCTTAGATTTTTGGTCCCCACATTTTCAACTATGATCTTCGTAGTGAGACAACCCCTTTAAGATTTTGAGGCTGTCGCTTGGCAACTTGGAACTTCAACTCCCTCCATAAGTTTTCTATGGGATTAAGGTCTGGAGACTGGTAGGCCCCTTTCCCTGACCTTAATGTGCTTCTTTTTGAGCCACTCCTTTGTTTCCTTGGCTGCATGTTTTGGATCATTGTCTTGTTGGAAGACCCAGCCACGACCCATTTTTAATGTTCTGGCAGAGGGAAGGAGGTTGTCACTCAGGATTTTATGGTACATGGCTCCATCCATTCTCCCATTGATGCGGTGAAGTAGTCCTGTGCCCTTAGCATAGAAACACACCCAAAACATAATGTTTCCACCTTCATGCTTGACAGTGGGGATGATGTTCTTTGGTCATAGGCAGCATTTCTCTTCCTCCAAAGACTGTGAGTTGAGTTAATGCCAAAGAGCAACATTTTTGTCTCATCTAACCACAGCACCTTCTCCCAATCACTCACAAAATCATCCAGGTGTTCATTGGCAAACTTCGGAAGGGCCTGCACATGTGCCTTCTTGAGCAGGGGGACCTTGCGGGCACTGCAGGATTTTAAACCATTATTGTGTAATGTGTTACCAATGGTTTTCTTGGTGACTGTGGTCCCAGCTGCCTTGAGATCATTAACAAGTTCTCCCTGTGTAGTTTTAGGCTGATTTCTCACCTTCCTGATGATCAAGGATAGCCCACGAGGTAAAATTTTGCATGGTTCCCCAAATCAATGTCAATTGACAGTCATTTTGTATTTCTTCCATTTTCTTACTATTGCACCAACAGTTTTCTCCTCACCCAGTGTCTTATTTATGGTTTTGTAACCCATTCTAGCTTTGTGCAGGTCTATAATCTTGTCCCTGACATCCTTAGAAAGCTCTTTGGTCTTGCCCATGTTGTAGAGGTTAGAGTCTGACTGATTAATTGAGTCTGTGGACAGGAGGCTTTTATAAAGGTGACTATTTAAATAGAACCTGTCACATAGTTTATGCCCCCCCTGCTGAGGACACCATAAGCTAGAGTCAGACATGCTGTTTCCAGCACTGTGTCCCTTATTCTGTACGGTGCTGTAGTTTTAGAGTATTTAGTGCTCAAATCTGCAGTTTTCAGCCAGAAAAGAGTCATATAAAGAGTCATTTTTTTCAAACCCAACCCATCTGAGGCTAGCCCCGCCCAACTCAACTGATAAACCTATTACTTTGTATAGGCAGAAACTTGTGAATAACTGTCAGATGGGTGGGGCTAGCCTTTGGTGGGCGTGGCTAACACCTACTCATGAATAAGATTTGAGCATTAAAGGGAACCTGTCACATAGATTTTGCCTCCCTTGCTGAGGGCAGCACAAGCTAGTGTCAGACCTGCTGTTTCCAGCGCTTTTGTCCCTAAAATTTTGTAAGATGCAGCCGTTTTTAGAGCATTTACCCCTCAAATCTTATTCATGAGCAGGTGTTAGCTCCACCCACCTGAGGCTAGCTCCGCCCACTGACAGTTATTCAGATGTTTCTACCTATTCAAAGTAATAGGTTTTGTTAGTTGAGGTGGGCGGGGCTAGCCTCAGATGGGCAGGGTATGTAAAAACTGACACTCTGAGGGACTCTTCGAATGATTTTTTTTCTGGTAAAAAAACTGCTGATTTGGGAGCTTTTAAATACACAAAAACTACAGCATCTTCCCAGAAAAAAGGGGAACACCGCGTTTGGAAACAGAAAGGTCTGACATACCTTGTTCTGCCCTTTACGGGGGGGGGGGGGGAAAAAACTAGTGAGGGGTTTTCTTTTTAAAAATGCCCCCTAAAAACTACGGGCACCCTTACGGGAATAAGGGAACAGGGGGGGGGGGAAAAACAGCATGTTATCGAAGGCTTGAACTGCCCTTCCAGCAAGTGGGGCAAAAACCCTATGGACGGGTTTCCCCTTTTAAAAGGACAGCATCTTTAATCCCAGGTAACAATTTTCATAAGGAGCGTCAAACCCTGTATTTTGGGCCCCCAAAAAACTCTTAATGTTGGGGTGGGGGGGTTAAAAAATTATTATTTCTCTCTGTAAAAATTTATAAAAATGTTTTTTTGCATTTTATATGTGATTTTTGGATTTTTTTTTGAAAAACTTTTTTCAATTTTTTTTAAAATAAAATTTTCCCCTTTAAAAATTGATAGGCTGTTTGTCCCTTTGTCAGTTGCAACTTCCCAAAGATTTTAAAATTTTCCAAAATCGGGAAAGGGCATCAAATAATGATTTCCTTCACTGTAAAAAACCCTTTAAAACCCATTGTTATTAAAAATTTGGGGATCTGAAAAGGGGAAAAAAAAGGTTAAACTGATTTCGATGTGTAAAACAAAGCAACTTTTGAAAATGACCCTTTTTGGAAATTCAAAATTTTTCTCTTATTGCTTACTAGTATGTGCTACTTAGCCTAAATAATAATAATAATCTTTTTTAATAAGCTAAAAACATATTCCGCAGCACTTTCAATTTAGGGGGATATAGTATGGGGCCCATTAAAACTTTTAAAAAAAACTTTACGAGGGAGAACACGGTGTGGGGGGGCCCCTGCTCCCCGAGATTTTTACAATCTATTATGAACGTATACTTTCAGTAATTTCCTTATAGGCTTATCTCTCACAATGAAATCAGGCTTGCAGTAAATTATATAGGAAAAACCTCCTTTTTTTTTTTTCTTTTTTATGTATGACCTATGGTATTTTAAATTTTACACAAAAAGGAAGGCTTAAGTGAATGAGGGGATTCCTCTTTATTTGAAATTATTAAGGTGTAGCCCTTCCGGGAAATTTCTCACAGCCAGCAAGGTCCTAATAAACCGGGGTGGGGGGTTTCCTTTCCTGATAAAAATTTTTCCCCCAGGCAATCAAAAATTTACATTTCGGGGGTCCCCTCCCGGGGAAAGTTCAAATATGCATAGGGGAAAAATCCCCCCCCCTGATGGATTTGCACCCCCGGAAATTAAATAATCCCTTTCCCTTCTATAATGATTTGGGGTTCTCTCAAAAGGGGAAATGTTCTGGGAAAAACCTGAGTGGGGGGTTTCCCTTCCTGCCCCGGGACTGCTCTGCATGGCAAAAAATTTCCCCATCAACCCTTATATTTGAGTTTTTTTTCCCTTTTTGGGATAATTTGAGGTTTTACCCTCTTGTGTTCTGTTGCATTTGACAAGAATTAGTTTTTTTTTTTGTTTTAAATTGATTTTGGGGTTTAAGTGTAGTGTACACATAGGGTTTAAAAAGGTATGGGACAGAGCCCATTACAATTTATGGGCTTTTTCGACTTTTTTATTTTAAGCTATGCATTTTGTATGGGGTTGGGCCCCTTTTTTGTTGCGTTAAAGCTTTTCCTTTTTTTGGGAAAAAGTTTTTTGGCATGTGTTTTGTGCCACCTAACCCAAAAAAAAAAAATTTGTAAATGAAAAGTAGGGGGGATGGCCCAAAAGGTCTTGCCCTTTTCATTTCATCCATGATGTTTGAAGGGATTAAGTTTAGGGCTCTGTCTGGGAACCTTTTGATTTTCCCTCTCCAACAAATTTTTAAAAAGTTATTTCTTTATGGGCTAATTTTTTTTGGAAACGGGATCATCCCGAAAACTGGGGGGGGTTTTTTCCAAAAACTTTTTTTAACCACCCCATTTGGGAAAAGCATGGGTTTTAAATTCTAAAAAGGCTTGTATTTTTTATGCTTTAAAACATTATTGTTCAAAAACAAATTTTCCAAGATTTCCAAATCCATAAAATACATTTCCTTTCCTTTTATCTCTCTTTCATAAAAAACTTTTAAAAATCTAGTAGGGCAGTGTTCTCTGGAGATATGCCCAACCAAATAAATCTAGGTTGTTTTTTACCCTGTTTTATTTTTGAACCCAGAAAAAGTATGTTTTCATGCGGTGCCCCACTCCGAAAGGCCCCTTGGCATTTCCCTGAGAATTTTTTGGCTTGATAGGTTTTAGGTTTGATATAAAATTTTTGGGGCTGTTTTAAAACCCTTTTAGAAAATTAATGTATAAAGACAGATCATTTTTTTGTCCCCATGTACTTCAAAAAACCCTGCGGCTCTGTTTCTTTTCCCCCTTGGGGGGTTCTGCTGCTTTATGGTAAGCTGTTTTTTATTTTAATGCTTTTTTTTTAACTTTTTTACAGGGTTACCAGCTAGCAGATAAAAAATTTGCAAAATGGTTTTTTTGGCCCCAAAAAACTGCCCCATGTGGCTGGTGGTTTCCCCTATTGCAATTACTAAATTTGGGTTAAACCCTTTGGTCCTGTTCTTATTGTGCTTTGCTGGTCTTCTACTTTTTTAAAGGGGGCCTTTGGTGCAAATCAAACCCCCCCAAAACAAACAATCAGTATGGGGGCTGGAAACAAATTCCCGGGGTGTTCCTGGAGAAGAGTTTGAAATCTGGATTTGAGGGGTTTGTCTGTGTGTTTTTTTTTTTTTTTTTTTTTTTTTTTTTTTAATGGTTTTTTTCCAGTGGGCAAATAATGGAGCTGTCTGAAATTATGGCTAGCATTTCTATCACTAGGACTTGGTGTTGAGTCGTGGTGTTTGTTTTTCCCGTGGGCGGCTTGGGGGGGCTGGGGCCCACAGGGGGTTGATCTAAAGGGGGGGCCCCCCTGTCCCTGAAAATTTTTACCCGGGCCCCTCCCGACATAAATGACCCATTTTTTTCCCCATAAAACAGTGTTCAAAACAGAAAATGTTAAAGGGGTGGGCAATACCCAGGGAGTCACAAATTTTCAGTCTAAAATATATAGCAAAAGGGCTAAGGGAGCTCCATTTTATATCCCCCCCCACCCACTAAAAATTTTCCCCCCCCCAATAGTCCACTTTCAATTTTCCCCCTCCTGTTTCTCTTGGTCAAAGAACCCCCGCCACCTTTAAAAATTTCCAAACCCGCAAGTAAATAAAAATCTAAATCCTATCACCCGGGGGCAGGTGTTCATTCACTTTTTTTTATCAGGGAAAATGTACGCTGGGAATATTTCCCGCACCTAAAACACCCCCAAAATGGAGACCACATTTTAGGTCAGACACCGCTAGGTCTAAAACCCACAAAACCGCCCCTTTTAGAGGGCCAATTTAAAAGGGGCAGACACCGCTCAGGGGATAACCTACAACACCTCCATATAGAGACCAATTTGAGGTTTAGGGCACCAGCTCCCGGTTTTAAAACCCCAAAAAACCACCATATAGGAGACCCACAAAGGGGGTAGACACCAGCCCCAGGTATAACCTACAAACACCATATTGAGGGCCACAAAAAAGGTAAAACCAGCTCAAGAAAATTTAAACCCACAACACCGCCAATATAGAGGGCCACATAGAGGTTTTTGGGAAACCCGTCAGGGTTTTAACCTACAACACCCCCAATTTTAGAGCCCCATAGAGGTCAGATACCCGTTTAGGTAAAAACCTTCATCAATTTTCCATAAAAGAGAGCACATGTAGGTTAACCTGAGCTGGTGTCTGACCTCTATGTTTGGGCTCTTTTTTGGCGGGGGTTGTGGTTTTTAAAATGAGCCCGGGGTTGACCCCTAAAACCGCCATATTTGAGAACCCCATAGAGGTCGAAACCAGCCAGGTTTTAACCTAAAAACCACCATATAGAGACCACATAGAGGTTTAGAACCCCCAGCTTTTGGTAAAAACACATTACCCGTTAAAAACAGCACTGGGTCCCCAAAATAGAAGCAAAATAACCCCCGAAATAGGGACTCACCGGAGACGTCTTATTGATGAGTCTTTCTTTCTTCAAGAGTCGTTCTTATTCCTTTTTTTCCATCCGTTCCCCACCGCCATGATGACTTGTCCCAAAACCACCACTCCCTCCCCGCAGAAATTACACACAAATATCTTAGAAACCTCAATTTTCCCGCATTTTTACCTTTCCCACCTTTGTACAAACTTCCCAGGGGTTTGGGGGGCGGGTTTTCAAGCCCTAACTTTTGAGCCTAGTATCCAAGGGTTGGAAGGTGGGGGAGGGCTAACCACCTGGAGATTTTTGCTACACTATGGGGGTGCTCCCTTCCCTTTTCCCGGTAGGTAGGCCAAAGGGGCCCTTTGGTAGGTAGGGAAAAAGGGAAGGCCCCAGGGGGAACTTTGGTAGGGCCCCCATTTAGGTAGGGGACCCCCACTGGATTAAAATTTTGGGGGCCATCCCCCGTTAAGGGGTGGTGGGTACCTACCACAAATGGGTAGGAAAAAACCCCCCGGGGATAAGCAGGCCCCAGTTAGGGAAAAATTTGAAATTGGGCACAGTTTGGGTTTGGGGGGCCCGTTACCTAAGGGGCTGTAGGTTGGTGAGTCCAAATTAGTTAAATTTTGTGATAGGTGGTTTCCCGGTAAGTTTTTAGGGGAGTTAGGGTTCCCCCTTTTATATAGGCTTTTAAACAGTTAGGGACCCCCCTTTTTGTTGTTTTACAGAAAGTTAGGGGTTTCCCCTTTAAGTAGTATACAGGCAGTTAGGGGGCCCCCTTTAGGTAGTATACAGGGGGGGGGGCCCCCGTTAGGGGTCCTCCCTTTTGGTTTGGGGATACAGGCCCAAATTTTTGGGGCTTTTTAGGTAGTATACAGGCAGTTAAAAGGCCCCCTGTAGATTGTATACAGGCAGTTTGGGCATACATGCCAAACCCCTCCCGTTTTTGGCGGGGGGGGTCCCGCTTTTTTGGGGGGCCCCTCCCGCCCTTTTCCGGGGGGCCCCAAAAGTAAACGCTGGTGCGCTACTCTTGCGCCGCCGGACCGCTCCTACAGGTTTGGGGGAAACGGCCGCAGCTCCCCCGCTCACCCCCCCCCGCGGTCTCACCCGTGGGGGGAGGAGGAGGAGGGGGTGCCCCCCCTCCCTACTCACCCTTTTTTGTAAAGGCGCCCCCGGGCGTTTTGCGCCGCACATACATGGGCAGCGGGGGCAGGGGGGGAATGAAGGCGGCCCGCAGGGGAGGCCATCGGCCGGGCTCTCACTTCCCCCTGCGCCGCTGAAAAAAGATCGGGGAGGAGTTTGGGCCCCGCTGCAGGGCCTGGTAAGGGAAGGGGTTTGGAATTTTTTTTAATTTTTTTTTTTTAAATTGCTTTAGGGGGGGTCCCACCTGGCTAACAGGGGGAGGGCAACTCCTGGCAAAAAATGGGGGGATCCCCCCTGGCAACAATGGGGGCATTTTTATCTGGGGAAAAAAATTTTGGGGGCCCCCTACCCCGGCAACAAAAGGGGGGCCAAATTTCCCGGCAAAAAGATGGGGGCCCCTAACCCGGCAAACAGATGGGGGCACTACCCGGCAAACGAGGGGGGGGAATACCTGGCTTTAAAAAGTTTGGGGGCCCCTACCCGGCAAAAAGATGGGGGCATACCTGGTAACAGATGGGGGAAATTCCTGGTAACGTGGGGGCACTACCCGGCTAAAAAGATGGGGGCCCCTACCTGGGCTTAAAAGATGGGGGGGGGCACTACCTGGCTAACGATGGGGGCACTACCTGGCAAACAGTGGGGGCACTACCTGGCAAACAGATGGGGGCATACCGGCAAACAGATGGGGGGACTAAACCCGGCAAAAAAAGATGGGGGCACTACCTGGCTAACAAAATGGGGGCCTTTCCCGGCTAAAGATGGGGAGCACTACCTGGGTAACAATGGGGACATCTACCTGGCAAACAATGGGGACATCTACCTGGCAAACAATGGGGGCCCTCCCTGGCTAACAATGGGGGCCCTACCTGGCTAACAATGGGGGGCCCAACCTGGCAAACAACGGGGGGCACCTCCCTGGCTAACAAAGGGGGGCACCTACCTGGCTAACAAAGGGGGGCATCTACCTGGCTACAAATTTGGAAATACCTGGCTACAGAGGGGGCATCAACTTGGCTACAAGGGGGCATCGAGCGGCCTGAAAGGGGCACTACCAGGTAATGGGGGCTACTACCGGGCTATAAGGGCATCTACCTGGCTTTCTTCCAAAGCCGTTATGCAGTTAGGTGGAGTGGGTGTGGCTTTTTTTACGCGCGCCGCCCACTAGAATCTCCTGCTTTTTCATTTTCAAAAGTTGGCAACTATGAGTTAGGGGTCTCTTTTAGGTAGTATACAGGCAGTTAAGGCCTCCTTTAGATAGTATACAGGCAGTTAGGGGTCTCTTTTAGGTAATATACAGGTAGTTAGGGGCCCCTTTAGCTAGTGTGCAGTTAGTCACCCCCCCCCCCCCTTTAGCTAGTGTGCCGGAAGTCAGGGCCCCCCTTTAGCTAGTGTGTAGGTAGTCATGGCCCTTTTAGTATTTAGGTAGTCAGGGCCCCCCTTTATGAAGCCAGGGCCCCCTTAGTTAGTCAGGGCCCCCTTTTTGTAGTCACGGCCCCCTTTTTTTAGCCAGGGCCCCCTTTATGTAGCCAGGGCCCCCTTTATGTAGTCAGGGCCCCTTTAGGTAGTCAGGGCCCCCTTTAGGTAGTCAGGGCCCCCCTTTATGAAGCCAGGGCCCCCTTTACTAGTCAGGGCCCCCTTTACTAGTCGGGGCCCCCCTTTACTAGTCAGGGCCCCCTTAGTAGCCAGGGCCCCTTAGTAGCCAGGGCCCCCTTAGTAGTCAGGGCCTCCTTTACTAGTCAGGGCCCCCTTTACTAGTCAGGGCCCCCTGAATGAAGCCAGGGCCCCCCTTTAGTAGCCAGAGCCCCCCTTTAGTAGTCAGGGCCCCCTTAGTTAGTCAGGGCCCCTTTAGTTAGTCAGGGCCCCCTTTATGAAGCCAGGGCCCCCCGTTATGATGACAAGGCCCCCCTAGATAGACAGGGCCCCCCTAGTTAGCCAGGGCCCCCTTAGTTAGTCAGGGCCCCCCCTTTACTAGTCAGGGCCCCCCATTTATGAAGCCAGGGCCCCCTTTAGTAGCCAGGGCCCCCCTTAATGAAGCCAGGGCCCCACTTTAGTAGCCAGGGCCCCCTTAGTTAGTCAGGGCCCCCTTTAGTTGGTCAGGGCCCCCCTTTAGGTGTTCAGGGTCCCCTTTAGTTAGTCAGGGCCCCTTTACTAGTCAGGGCCCCCTTTGTTAGTCAGGGCCCCCTTAGTTAGTTAGGGCCCCCTTTATGAAGCCAGGGCCCCCCTTTAGGTAGTCAGGGCCCCCTTTACTAGTCAGGGCCCCCTTAATGAAGCCAGGGCCCCCCTTTAGTAGTCAGGGCTACCCTTTAGGTGGTCAGGGCCCCCTTTACTACCCTTTATGAAGCCAGGGCCCCCTTTAGTAGCCAGGGCCCCCTTAGATAGTTTAAAAAAAACCAAAAACCAAACAGCCACTTACCTGGCTCCAGCTCCCGCTCCAGCTCCCGGCCCTGCATAGGCGGCGCGGTGATGTCACATCACCGCGCTGCCTACGTCAGCAGTAGGGGCCGGCGCCTGGCAGGCTGAAGGCGGCCCAGTCCGAGCCTGTTTGTTGTCACCAAGGGCTGACACCAACCCCTTTTCACTATTACCCCAGTACTCATCACACCAGGGGTACCTGAAAGAGCCAAGTTACCATTAGAAGTGGATTGTCTATTGCAGTGTTTCTCAACTCCAGTCCTCAAGACCCACCAACAGGCCAAGTTTTCAGGATTTCCTCAGTATTGCATAGGTGATATAATTATAGTCAGTGCATTCTGCACAGGTGATAGGATTATAGTCAGTGCATTCTGCACAGGTGATATAATTATAGTCAGTGCATTCTGCACAGGTGATAGGATTATAGTCAGTGCATTCTGCACAGGTGATAGGATTATAGTCAGTGCATTCTGCACAGGTGATAGGATTATAGTCAGTGCATTCTGCACAGGTGATAGGATTATAGTCAGTGCATTCTGCACAGGTGATAGGATTATAGTCAGTGCATTCTGCACAGGTGATAGGATTAGAGTCAGCGCATTCTGCACAGGTGATAGAATTATTGTCAGTGCATTCAGTGGGAGATACTGAAAACATGACCTGTTGGTTGGTCTTGAGGACTGGAGTTGAAAAACACTGGTCTATTGCGATGGTCTGCTTCTGGGGCGGATGCAGGCTGGTATGTTTAGGGTGGGAAGGGACCAATATACATTGACTTTGGCATCCTGATAGTATCAGCCTGCAGCTGGTTTTAGCTTGGCTGGTTATGAAGAAAGGATGGGACCCCATATTGTTTTCTTTTTATAATATTTACAGAATAAACAAAAGTAAACACAGCAGATAACGCACCTTGTTACCCTGTTTCCCCCAAAATAAGACAGCATTTTATATAAATTCTTGCTCCTAAAGATGTGCTACGTCTTATTTTCGGGGATGTCTTATTTTTCCATGAATAAATTATAGCATGCTATACTAGTGTGTGTGTGTGTGTGTGTGTGTGTGTGTGTGTGTGTGTGTGTGTGTGTGTGTGTGTGTGTGTGTGTGTGTGTGTGTGAGTGTGTGTGTGTGTGTGTGTGTGTGTGTGTGTGTGTGTGTGTGTGTGTGTGTGTGTGTGTGTGTGTGTGTGTGTGTGTGTGTGTGTGTGTGTGTGTGTGTGTGTGTGTGTGTGTGTGTGTATATATGATATATATATATATATATTTTAAAGTTTAAAAGCCCAAAAAACCAAAGGATATATGTAGGGAAAAGGACTTTTTAGGCGCTTGCAGTGACTTATCTCAAAGGATGGAAATTTTTTGACTTGCTGGGACCTTTTTAAAACTAAAATTTTCCTCTTGCCCCCACCCACCTGTGGATTTTGTGGGTGCCCTGTGTGTGTGTTTCTGCCCTGTCTGTGTGGTTTTTCCTGGTGGCCCAAAAGGGCCCGCCATACGGGGGGTAAAACCCGGGTCCCCGTTTAGGGGGCCCGGTTTTAAAAGGGGGCTGCGGCAACGGGCCCCCTTTTTCCCTCACGGCAGAGGGGGGGCCCGGCGGGCGGGGGCCGCCGAACCAGGCTCCCCTGGCCCACATGTGGGCCCCGGTTGGGGGGGGTTTCCCGGGGGGCAGGGGCCGTTGCCCCCCGGGGCCCCGGGCCGCGCATCCACTCTCTAAAGCCCCCCCGGGCCCTGCGTCCCGGGGCCCCCAAGGCCCGGGCCCGGGAGGGGGGGACTAATGCCCCCGGACTCCCGGGGGCTCCCCCGGTTTTTTGTCAGGGGAGGGGCCAAGCCCCAACTAGCGCTGCGTCCGTGATCCCCCCCCGGGCAGGTTTAAAAACGCTTTATGCCTTCAGCCTCCCGGGGGGCCGGGGCCCCTACTGCGGCGTAGGCGGGCGGTGACGCCATTCTCCCCGCCGCCTATGCAGGGGGGGCGGGGAGCCGGCGGCAGAAACGGACCGGCGGGACTTGGTCAGGAAAGTGATTGATTTGTTTTTTTTTTAATATACTAGCGGGCACTTTACCTTTTATTAAAAGGGGGTCCCGGGCGTGCCTATCAAAAAGGGGGGCCCAATGACGGGCCTATTCTAAAGGGGGTCCCTGCCCGCTCCCTATAAACAAAAGGGGGGTCCCGGGCCGCTGCCTATCACAAAAGGGGGCCCCTGACTGCCTATTTTAAAAGGGGGGCCCCGCGTGCCTATCACTAAAGGGTTCCCGGGCGTTTCCCCCTATCACAAAAGGGGGGCCCCGGGACTGCCTAACCCACTAAAGGGGGCCCCTGGCGCGGGCCTATCATAAAGGGGGCCCCGGGGCGCGGGCCTATCACTAAAAGGGCCCCCGGGTGTTTGTTTATCACAAAAGGGGGGCCCCTTGACTGCCTATCATAAAGGGGGTCCCGGGCGCTGCCTATCACAAAAGGGGGCCCTGACTGCCATCACTAAAGGGGGCCCCGGGAGCTGTTTACCAAAAGGGGGCCCTGACTGCCTATCACAAAAGGGGGTTTCCCTGCGCTGCCTATTACAAAAGGGGGTCCCTTGGCGTTTGCCTATTACTAAAGGGGGCCCTGCCCTGTTTAAACACAAAAGGGGGGGTCCCGGGCGCAGCCTATCCAAAAGGGGGGCCCCTTGGCGCACCTATCACTAAAGGGGGTCCTGGCGTTTGCCTATCTCTAAAGGGGGTCCCGGGCACTGCTTATAAATAAAGGGGGGTCCTGACTCCCTTTTTCACAAAAGGGGGGTCCCGGGCCCCCTTTTTCAAAAAAGGGGGCCCTGACTGCCTATCTTTAAAAGGGGGCCCCCTTGGCGCTGCCTTTCTCAAAAGGGGGTCCCTGCCCGCTCCCTATCACTAAAGGGGGGCCCCTGATTTCCCAACACAAAAGGGGGGTCCCGGGCGCAGCCTATAACAAAGGGGGGGTCCCGGGCGAGCCTTTTCTTAAAGGGGGCCCCTGGCGCTGCCTATTAAAAAAGGGGGGGGCCCTGACTGCCTATCACTAAAGGGGGTTTCCCTGGCGCGCTTACACTAAAGGGGGTCCCGGCCCCGGGCCTATCACAAAGGGGGGTCCCTGGCACTGCCAAACCTCAAAAGGGGGGTTCCCTGGCACTGCTTTTCACAAAAGGGGGGCCTGACTGCCTTTCAAAAAAGGGGTTTTGCCCCTGGTGCCCCAAATCATTTAAAGGGGGGCCCCTGACTGCCAAATCACTAAGGGGGGCCCGGGGGCCCCCAAACTTAAAGGGGGTTTCCCTTTGGCGTTTGCCCTATCCTAAAGGGGGCCCCCTGGCGTCCCCTATCACAAAAGGGGGGCCCCTTTGGCGCTGCCTATCTCAAAAGGGGGGGCCCCTGGCGTTTGCCTACCCTTTAAAAGGGGGCCCCTGGCGCTCCCTTTATCTCTGGGGGGGGGCCCTGGCGTCCCTATAAACTAAAGGGGTCCCGGGCCTGCCTATAAACAAAGGGGGGTCCCGGGCCTGCCTATCACTAAAGGGGGTCCCTGGCGCTGCCTATCCCCAAAGGGGTTTCCCCTGGCGTGCCTATCAAAAAAAGGGGGCCCCTGGCGCAGCCTTTCACTAAAGGGGTTTTTCCCTGGGCACCTTTTTCATAAAGGGGGTCCTGCTCCTATCATAAGGGGGGGCCCCCTGGCGTGCTACTCTAAAGGGGGCCCCTGGCGCTGCCTATTACTAAAGGGGGCCCTGCCCTGCTTATTCACAAAAAGGGGGGTCCCTGGCGCAGCCTATCCTAAAGGGGGGTCCCGGCGCACCCTATCAAAGGGGGGGGCCCCTTTGGCGCTGCCTTTTCTCAAAAGGGGGTCCCTGGCACTGCTTATCCAAAAGGGGGTCCTGAACTGCCTATCAAAAGGGGGGGTCCCTGGCGCTCCCTATCAAAAGGGGGGCCCTGCTCCCTATCTTAAATTTGGGGCCCCGGGCGCTGCCTATCCAAAAGGGTCCCGGGCGTCCCTATTCCCAAAAGGGGGGCCCTAAATGCCTATAAAAAAAGGGGGGTTCCGGGGCGTGTTACCCCAAAAAAGGGGGGCCCTGGCGCAGCCTATCCCCAAAAGGGGGCCCCCGGGAAACCCCTTATCTCAAAGGGGGGTTTTCCCGGGGCACTCCCTTTTCACTAAAGGGGGTCCTGACTGCCTATCACAAAAGGGGGGGTTCCCTGGCGCAGCCTATTCAAAAGGGGGGGGCCCTGGCGCTTGCCTATCTCTAAAGGGGGTTTCCCTGGGCTGCCTTCTCAAAAGGGGGGGCCCGGGCGCTGCCATCCAAAAGGGGGTTCCCTGGCGCACCCTATCCTAAAGGGGGGTTCCCGGCCCCCGGGGCCAAATTCAAAAGGGGGGGCCCCGGGCGTGCTATCACTAAAGGGGGTCCCTGGGGGTTGAACACTAAAGGGGGCCCCGGGCGCACCCACCCAACAAAAGGGGGGTCCCCTGGCGCTGCCTATCTTTTAAAGGGGGCCCCCTGGCGTGCCTATTCTCAAAAGGGGGCCCCTGGCGCTCCCCTCCCCCTAAAGGGGGTCCCGGGCGCTGCCTTTCTTAAAGGGGGTCCCGGGGCGCTCCTATAAAAAGGGGGCCCCTGGCGCCCCTATCACTAAGGGTGTCCCGGGTGCGGGCCTTTTCACTAAAGGGGGGTCCGGGACCCCCTTTATCACTAAGGGGGGGGCCCCTGGCCCCGGGCCTATCTCAAAAAGGGGGCCCCCTTCCCGCTGCCAAACTCTAAAGGGGGCCCCCGGGCGGGGGCCTATCACAAAAGGGGGGCCCCCGCGCTGCCATCTCAAAAGGGGGCCCCGGGCGCTGCCTATCTCTAAAGGGGGTCCCTGGCGCAGCCTATCCAAAAGGGGGTCCCTGGCGGGGCCTATCACTAAAGGGGGTCCCTGGGCAGCCTATCACAAAAGGGGGGGTCCCTGGCGCACCCCTTTTCACAAAAGGGGGTCCCGGGAAAAAGGCCTATCTTTTAAAGGGGGGGTCCCGGCCGTTTGGCCTATCTCTAAAGGGGGCCCCTGGCGCTCCCCTATCTCAAAAGGGGGCCCCCGGGCCCTTCCCCTATTTTCAAAAGGGGGGGGTCCCTGGCCCTCCCCTATTTTTAAAAGGGGGTCCCTGGCGTGCCTATTTTTCCAAAAGGGGGGGCCCCTGGCGCTGCCTATCACTAAAGGGGGTCCCTGGCGCTGCCATCTCAAAAAGGGGGTCCCTGGACTGCTTATAAACTAAAGGGGGTCCCGGGGCGCACCCTTTTCAAAAAGGGGGGGCCCCTGGCGCAAGGCCTACACAAAAGGGGGGTCCCTGGCGCCCTTCACTAAAGGGGGGTCCCTGGCGTTTGGCTTATCTCAAAAGGGGGCCCTGGGGCCTGCTTATCCAAAAGGGGGGCCCCCCTGGCGCTGCCTATTTTTAAAAGGGGGCCCCGGGCGCTGCCTTTTCACAAGGGGCCCCCTGGCGAAAGCCTATAAACAAAAGGGGGTCCCTGGCGAAGCCTATCACAAAAAAGGGGTTCCCTGGCGCGGCCCTATCACAAAAGGGGGCCCCGGGCGCTGCTTTTTCTTTTAAAGGGGCCCCTGGCGCTCCCTATCCCCTAAAGGGGGTCCCGGGGGCGCTGCCTATTCTAAACCCCGGGGGGGGCCCCCCCTTTTGGCCCTATCTCAAAAGGGGGGTCCCTGGCGCTCCCTACCTCTGGGGGGGTTTCCCTGGCGCTCCCTTTAACTCTAAAGGGGACCCCTGGCGCTGCCTACCCAAAAAAGGGGGGATCCCGGGCCCCCTGCCTATCACTAAAGGGGGTCCCTGGGCTGCCTATCACAAAAAGGGGGGTCCCGGGCGCTCCCTATCACAAAAGGGGGGCCCTGATGCCTATCACTAAAGGGGGTCCCTGGCGCTCCCCTATACAAAAAGGGGTTTCCCTGGCGCGGCCCTATCACAAAGGGGGCCCTGACTGCCTATCACAAAAGGGGGCCCCGGGGCCGCTGCCTATCTCAAAAGGGGGGCCCCTTTGGCGCGCCTATAACAAAGGGGGGGCCCGGCTCTTTATATCAAAAGGGGGGCCCCCTGACTCTACCTAACCTAAAAAGGAGGGCCCTGACTCAAACAAACCAAAAAGGGGGCCAGGGACCCCCTAAAAAAAAAGGGGACCCCCAGGGTTTTAAGGTACCCCCCAAACCTACCGGGGGCGGGGCCTACCCAATTTATCCGGCGGGGGGTTTCCCTCCCTAATAGGGAAAACCCTAATTCCCGGGCCCCTTTCCCCCTTTGACACCTACCTGGTAATATAATTGAGGGGACAGCCCATAGCGGGTCATTATCTCCGGGGGGGTTAGTCCTCTCCCCACCCCCCAAACCCCTTAGGAAATTAGGCCTCTAAGTTATGGTTTTGTCCCCGCTCTCCCCCCCCGGGGGTATTTGTACAGAGGGGGGGAATAGGAAAAAAAATTTTGTTAAAAATTTGAGGATTCTAAATTTTTTTGTGTAATTTCTCGGGGATGATTTGGGGCCCGGGAAAAAGGTCCCCCAGGGGCCGTGTGGAACGGAGGGCAGAGGAAAAGGGAATAAAACGACTAAATGAAGAAGAGAACGACCCTCAGATTGCATCCCCCCGGTGAGTTCCTGATTTCGGGGGTTTTTTTTGGGCTTCTAAATTGGATCAGTGGAAATTCCCCCTGAAATTTTGTTTGGTGCCCTTTATTTGGTGTCTAAACCTCTTTTGGGGGTCTCTTTTAATGGGGTGTTGTGGGTTTAAAACCTGAGCTGGTGCCCTGACCTCTATTTGGTCTTTTTATATGGGGGTTGTTGTAGGTTATACCTAAAGCTGGTTCTGCCCTCTATGTTGTCTCTATATGGGGTTTTGTAGGTTATCCCCTAAAGCTGGTTCTGCCTCTTGTGGTCTTATATGGGGTGTTTTTTGGTTTTATCCCGGGGCTGGTTTTAAAGGGGGGTTACACTTACTTTCTTGTTTGGTTTTTAAATTTTTAGAAGGTGGTGAGGTGGGACCAAGGGAAACATGGGGGGAAAATTGTATGTGGGGGGGGATTTTTGGGTATGTGAGTGGAGGGGGATATTGTGTGGGGGGTTGGGGGGGATATTGTTTTTGGGGGTGGGGGGGGATATTGTATGTGGGTGGAGGGGATTTTGTATTTTGGGTTTAAGGGGGGTTATTGTATGTGGGTGGAGGGGATTTTGTATTGGGGGGGGGGGAGATAGGTATGTGGGGGGGGGGGGGGTTTTGTGAATGTGGGTGGCGGGGGAAGTTATGTGGGGGGTTTGGGGGATAGGGAATGTGGGGGGTGGGGGATAGGGGTAGTGGGGGGTTGGGGGATAGTGTATGTGGGTGGAGGGGTTTTAAGTGTATGTGGGTGGGGGGGGATAGTGTATGTGGGGGGAGGGGGATAGGGTATGTGGGTGGAGGGGGATGTGGGCTGTGGGTGGAGGGAGATAGTGTATGGGGGGTGGAGGGAGATAGTGAAATGTGGGTGGGGGGGATTTTGGGTATGTGGGTGTAGGGGGATATGGAGGGAGCTATTTGGGCCCTGTTTTCTTGATGGGTGGGGGACAGACAGATGTGACTCATTTGCTTTTGGGACTACAAAAATAATTTCTTTTTTTGCACACTGTATTATGTGGAAAAATTTGGGCGCATTTTTGCCCCTAGGGGCCCCTTTTTTTTTTTGGGGGGGCGGGGCATGGGTTTTTCTGGGGGCGGGGTTTAGGGGGGTTTGGGGCCCGGGGGCTTAAGCTTTTTGGGGCCCCTGAAATTTCTGTTGGGGGGGCCCCCCTTGTGTGTGTCTGTCTGTTTTTGTATGTGTTTTTTCTGTTGTCGTGTGTGTGTTTTGTGTGTGTGTGTGTTTTGTGGTGGTGTTTTGTGTGTGTGTGTGTGGTGTGTGTGTGTGTGTATCAGTATCATTGCTCTGTTCTCCCCCTCTAAATTCTGTAACTTAAATGTACTTTCTGTCTCCTGTCCTGGGATGTTCGGGACCTGTGGTGACATCAGTCACATGACCTCCCTGCACAGGTCCTTCAACCCTTTAATGATTTCCGCTATGTTTTATTTTCGGGGGAGGGGAGGTGCCTTATATTAGGGAATTCAATAAAATCTCTGCTATGTCTTACTTTCGGGGGGTGTCTTATTTTCGGGGAAAAACGGTATCATTGCTCAGAATGTTATGTCAAGTTTTTCAGAGTTTTTCAATAGTCTTTGTTTACAGATAAAAGCAGAGAACAAGCTAAACTCTACTACATCTGTATAATAAATACATACTAGTTATTTAGAGCAAGTGAAAAAAGAAAAAAACTAATTACACAGGTATTGCTTGAATCATCCTTCATCATCATGTATTTATTTTTTGTGCAATTTGTTCTTTTCCTATGTTGCCTGTAGCCTCCCTTCTCTGCAACAGGACAACAGCATTTTCTGTTTGAGAGCTGTTTCCTTTTCCTTAAAAAACTACAAACCCCAGGCTCATTTGCTGTTCTTTATCCTCCTCTATCCCTACCTCTATCTCAGTGCAGGCCCCCATCTCCTAGCTCATGTTAAAAGCCACAGAAGGCAAGATAAAAGGGGTGTGGCTATTAAGGCTGCGCTGAATAAAGGCCACACCACTTTGGACACCTGATCTCCTGGGTACCACACAGCCAGGGGCATAACTAGAGAAGCCTGGGCCCCATAGCAAACTTTTGGATGGGGCCCCCCCTTCTCACACGCCTCCCCGACCACGAACATTTACCGGGACATGCAGTTGCTAGATAATACAAGTGGGAAATACATCACTATACATATCCCCATCATACTGCTTCCAAACAAATCCCACTATACCAAGACAAACATTACCAATAACGCTATTACATAAGGACCTGATTATACCACCAGAACATGACCACAAATTACCACCACATAGTGACTTAATAATACCCTACACTATTACTGATCAGTACACAAGACCAATAGTACCGCCATATAGTGACCATATAGTGGTATATACTAGTGTACACAGGCTCTGCAGACTGTAAATTACCTCCATACAGTCACCATATAGTGGTAGACACCAGTGTACATATAAGTGATTACAGTGCACTTACATCTTATGACTCACCGGTGACGTTTCTTATTGACTTTCTCTTTTGTTCTGCCTCCGGTCCAGACCATCATGATGACTTCTCGTGGCCACCACTCATCCCTGCAGATTTGGACACAAATATCTTAGAATCCTCATTTTTCCAGCACCTCACTTTCTGCCCCCCACCTCTGTACAAACTTCCAAGAGGTGGAAGAGCGGGTACAGGCCATAGCTTAGAGGCTCAGTCTCCTAGATGGGAGGAACATAGGATTCACCCTCTGGAGACTGTTTCAGCTATTGCCTGTACCCCTCAGAATCATATTGCCAGGCAGGTAGACCCAATTAGATAGGTTGGTAGGCTCTAGATAGGTAGGTTGGTAAGCTCCAGGTAGGTAGGCAGTACATAGGCCTCAGGTAGGGCAGTACATAGGCATCAGGTAGGTAGATTGGTTCTAGGTAGGTAGGCAGTAGTTAGGTAGGTCTCAGATAAGTATATAGGCGATATGGGGTCAATTTAGTTAGGCAGAATCTAGGTAGATATAGGGCCCCATATAGATAGGCAGGCAGGATATTGGGGCCACATAGATAGCAAGGCAGGATTTAGGTAGCTAAAGGGATCCATATAAGCAGGCAGGGCTTAGGGTAGGCAATAGGAGCCATATATATAGGCAGGCAGAGCTTAGGTAGTCTATAAGGGCCATATATATAGGGAGGCAGGGCGTAGGGTAGGCTATAGGGGCCATATATAGAGGCAGGCAGGGCCTAGGATAGTCTATAGGGGCCATTTATATAGGCAGGCAGGGCTTAGGGTAGTCTATAGGGGCCATATGTGTAGTAAGGCAGGGTTTTATGTAGTCTACATGGGCCATATATGTAGGCAGGCAGGGCTTAGGTAGTCTATAGGGGCCTTATGTGTAGGCAGGCAGGGCTTAGGTAGTCTTTAGTGGCCATATCTGTAGGCAGGCAGGGCATAAGTAGTCTATAGGGGCCATATATATAGGCAGGCAGGGCATAGGGTAGTCCATAAGAGCCATATATATAGATAGGCAGGGCATAGGGTAGTTTATAGGGGCCATATATATAGGCAGGCAAGGCATAGTGTAGTCTATGGGGGCCATATATATAGGCAGGAAGGGCTTAAGATAGTCTATAGGGGCCATATATATATAGGCAGGCAGGGCTTATGGTAGTCTACAGGGGCCATATATGTAGACAGGCAGGGTTTAGGTAGTCTACAGGGGCCATATATATATATATATATATATATTAATATAATATAGGCAGGGGCTTAGGGCAGTCTAAGGGCCATAATATGGGCGGGCAAGCAAGATAAGATATGGGCCTATAATAGGCCGGCAGAGCTTAGGTAGTCTATAGGGCCATATATTAGACAGCAGGTATAGTATCACAGGAGCCATATATGAGACAGCATGTTTAGGTATCACGGGGCCTATATGTAAAAGGCAGGTTTAGGCAGTCTATAGGGACCATATGTATAGGCAGGAAGAGCATAGGGTAGGCTATAGGGGCGCTATATATATATATATATAATAATATATATTAAAAAAATATATATATAAAATAGGGAAAAGGGCTATGGAGTCTATAGGGGCCATATAGGCAGACAGGGCATATGGTAGTCTATAGGGGCCATATAGGCAGGCAGGGCTTTGGGCAGTCTGTAGGGGCCATATATACAGGCAGGAAGAGCATAGGACAGGCTGTATGGGCTATATATATAGGAAGGCAGGGTATAAGGTAGGCTATAGGAGCCCCATATAGGCAGGCAGGTCATAGGGTTGGCTCTAGGTGTCATATATATATAAGCAGGCAGGGCAGAGGTTAGTCTATAGGAGCCATATATATAGGCAGGCAGGGCATAGGGTAGTCTACAGGGGTCATAAATATAGGCAGGCAGGGAATAGGGTAGTCTACAGGGTCCATATATATAGGTAAGCAAGGCATAGGGTAGGCTCTAGGGGCCCTATATATATAGGAAGGCAAGGTATAGGGTAGGCTATAGGGGACACATATAGGCAGGCAGAGCATAGAGTAGGCTATTGGGGCCTTTTATATAGGCAGGCAGGGCTTAGGTAGTCTATAGGAGCCATATGAATAGGCAGGCAGGGCATAGGGTAGTCTATAGGGGCCATATATATAGACAGGCAGGGCGTAGGGTAGGCTATAGGGCCCCATATAGACAGGCAGGGCATAGGGTAGACTATAGGGGCCCCATATAGACAGGCAGGGCATAGGGTAGACTTTAGGCTCCATATGTGTAGGCAGACAGGGCATAGGGTAGGCTATAAGGGCCCCATGTAAGCAGGGTTCATTAATGTTAAAAAAATAAGAAATCACTTACTCACTTGCCCCATGCTGTTCGTAGCTGTTAGTACCAAAAAAATATTGGTTGCAGAAAATAGCGTGGTTACGCAAATTTCAAAAATAGGAAATGTTTGGAATTTTTTTACTGTACCAAAACATAACAGAAACCATACATGTTTGGTGTTGTCGGATGTATATTAACCTGTAGAATACAGACAATACATCATTTTTTACTGAAGATTGAAAGCCGTAAAAGCAAAACACTCGCAAATATGGCGAGAGTAAGGGGCGTTGATTAGGTCCCAAAACATTCGGGACCCCCCGGGGGGCCCCCTGTGTTACATTTTTCCAGTAGGCTGGGGTTCACCGGGATTTTTTTTCCTACATTGTGAACTGTGGCATGTGATTTTACAGAGAAAAAAATGTATGTCCCTTTCACTAATTTTCCGCATATTCCACATAGATCGTGTCTATCACTTCTGCAGTCACTGTACAATGAAAATCAGTGCTGACAAATTAGCATTTTCCCCCTAAATAACAGTCACCTAATAATACCCCTATACATGGAGCAAATATACCAGACAAATCATTGTTACTAAAAAAAACTCCTACAAAATCAAGACTACCAAAACTTTTACTACTTAAGGCTCAATTAATACTGCCAGACCCTGACGAAATGCGACCACCACATGTGACTATCAGTTGTACAGAGGCTCTGAAGACATATATTGACGCTAAACAGTGACAATATAGTGGTAGATACTAGTTCTATGTAGACGCTGTGCAGAAATTTGTGATTACATTGAAATTACTTTTAGTGATTCACAGGAGGCTTCTTTTCTGATCGGAGTCGTTCACTTTCCCTTCTCTTCTCCATCCGGCCCAGACCGCCATGACGTCTTCTCCAGGCCACAACTCTTCTCTGTAGAGTTTACAAAACAAACATCTTAGACTCCTTACTGTATCAGCACTTCTCTACCAATTCCTTCCACTGTACAGACTCCCCATCTATAGCACCTCAAATAATAATAATGACTATGGGCTCCCATGTGTGCACCAAGTTTTAGTCTTGTTTTGTATACCAATATAGGAAGTAGTTTAATTCCCTGAGATAGTATGTAGATACGCCCCCAAATTAGGTAGGCAGTCCTCAATCAGGTAGATGTATAGCGCCCCATTAGGTAGGTAAATGTATAGGTAGTTATCTCGGTCCCGTATTAAGTAGATGGGTAGCTATATAGGCCTCCCCAATAAGTAGAAATATAGATCCCTGTTATGAGGTTATATAGCCCCCTGTAGGTAAATATTTGTCCCCTGTAGCTAGGTGGTTGCCCAGTGTAGCCAGTTAGACACATGCCCCCTGCAGCCAGGTACTAGCCCATTGTAGCAAGGTAATTGCCTCCTGTAGCCAGGTAATTTCCCCCTGTAGTCAAGTAGTAGCCCCCTGTACACAGGTAATTGCCACCTTTCGCCAGATTGATGCCCCCTTTAGTCAGGATACTGACCATTTAACCAGGTTACTGCCCTTTTAGCCAGGTTGTTGCCTCCTTTAGCCAGGCTATTGCCCTCTGTAGCCAGATTATTGCTCCCTTTAGCCAGGTAATTGCCCCCTTTAGCCAGATTGTTGACCCATTTGGCCAGGTTATTGCCCCCTTTAACCAGATTGATGCCTCCTGTAGCCAGGTTATTGCCGCCTTTAGGCAGGTTACTGCCCCTTTTAACAAGATTGATGCACCCTGTAGCCAGGCTATTGCCTCCTGTAGCCAGGTTATTGCCCCTTTAGCCAGGTTATTGCCCCCTGTAACCAGTTTGTTGCCTCCTTTAGCCAGGTTATTTCCCTCTGTAGCCAGATTGTTGCTCCCTTTAGCCAGTTCATTGCCCCCTATAGCCATGTTACTGCCCCTGGAGCTGGTGAACAAAGCAAGTGGCTTGACGTCATCATGCCGCTTGCGCCGTCACGCAGGTCCCCAGGATCTTCTGGGCCGGAAGAGGCTGCTGACCGAGGAGATCCAGCATCGCAGGGGGCGTGATGAAAGCTGTGCATCACACCCCCTGCGACGCTGATGTGTATGTACAGTGCTCACTGAGTGCTGTACATACAAGGGAGGAGGCAGGAGGGTAACGATTCGTCCTACCTCCTCCCTGACTCTGAATGCGCGGCACCTAGGAACAACCCTGGCACTCCAGGCCCACGACAGTGGCCTGGGGCCCGCCAAGGTTCAGGGCACAGGCAGTTTTATCTGGGGCTTGTGCCCCAGATAAAACTGCCTAGCGGCGCCCATAGTGCAAGTACATTTTTTTCCCAGTTTTTTTTTACGGTTTCCCAGTATATTCTATGGTAATAGGAATAACACAATTAAGAAATGTGTCTTGTCCTGCAAAATAAAAGCCCTCATATGTATATGTAGGTGGAAAAATAAGAAAGTTATGGCTCTAAAACGAGCATCAAAAAAAAAAAATTGGCCTCGGCGTAAAGGGATTAAAAATAAAAAATATCTAAGTTCAAAACAACCCCTCTTTTCATTTCACAAATAAAAAAAATAAAAGGTTGCACAATTGCAATTGATATTACTGTGTCCGTAAAAGTCTGATGTATTAAAATATGAAATCATTTATCCTGTATGGTGAACAATGTAAAAGAACAAAAATTCAGAAGTTACTGGTTGCAGAAAACGGAGCTACAGTGCAAAGTAAAAAATAGAGACCTGCAGAATTTAGATAACGTCATTTCCAAACAGGGAACTCCATAAAAACAAAACCCCCGCAAAAAAGACGTAATTACATATTTTTTCCAGTTACCCAATACATCATAAGGTATGGACAATGGTGCCATTAGAAAAAACATTTTGTCTCGCAAAAATTAAGCCCTCAGATGTCTATGTTCACGTAAAACATAAAAAAAAGTTATGGCTCTTGAGTAGTGTTGAGCGATTACGTTGGCCATCATCGACAAGATAGTCGATAGTCGATGGTAGATTATGATCGATGACCATTAAAGTCTATGGGGGAGCAACAACACCTTCAATTTTACACCAAAACAGGGCGGGAGAAGCTGGAATTAAAACATCCAAACAACATGGAAACGTGCTACACTTAGGCAACACACATGGGTTATAAAAGCCACAAAAAAAAATCACACACCATTCACTATCCCTGACTTGCACCACAGCTTGAGCCCTAAACCTGCATGACCCACAAATTAAAAAGTGCCAAAAAGGGGCAGTATGATTTAACCATCATTTTACTTGAACTGGACATTAAAATACCCTGTCCTGGAACGCAGCATGAGCCCCAAACCTGCATGACCCCCCGATTTAAAAAGGGGCCGGGAAAAAGGAGTCTTTCAACCACCATTTTTAGTTGAACTGGACATTAACTATATCTGTCCTGTACCGCATATGACCATTAAACCTTCTGACCCACAGTTTAAAAAGTGCTGGGAAAAGGGAAATCTTTCAACCACCATTTTAGTTTCAACTGGACAATACTGTCCTTGTCCGGGGTACGCTTGCCCCTCCGTATGATGCGGACCAATGAGCTTCACTGGAAATACGGGTGGTTAACGCTCCTGTTCCACCCAGGTGCCCTTTTTCTTGGCATTCTTTTCTCATTTTACTCAACGTGCTGGAGGAAATTGTCCCTAACTTTGTTCTCTGTCCGTGCTCCATACTCCATGTCCTCTGAATAACCTACATCTGGTCAAGTTTTCCTGTACCATCCCTTGTACAATTCAGAGGAATTTTTTTTAAACCAGCAAATTTTGTACATGAAATTTTTTTTTAAAGTAGTTTAATTCTAGAAAACACATTTTAAAAATAGGATGGAATCCCACCATGCTTGTTTCCTTTTTTAATTGATTAAAGGGGTGTCTCAATACAGGGTTTGATAGCTATGTTAAAGGTCTTGCAAAAACAAGTCATTTTGCAATATGTGTCCATTAACAGTGTCCCTACCTATTCCTGTTTCTGACAGCACCATCACCCTTGAGCCCTTTTGACAATTGTGAAGAACAAATGACTGTAAGAAACAACATTTTTTTTATAAAAAGTATAGCTGCATTTCAAAGCAAAATGCCCCCAAAAATTCAAAGCATGACCCTTGAGCCACTTTTGGACAATTGTGAAGAACAAATGCAGTTAGAAACACATTTTTAAAGGCGATTGTGTTTAAAAAACCCTAAAGGCCCTGAGAGGGGAATTGAAAAATTTAGAAAAACATTTTTAGAATAGGACCTTAATTCTGCATTTCAAACCAGACCCAAAAAATTATAAAAATGACTTCTCAGCCACTGTTAAAAATTGTGAGGGAGAAATGCCACTTAGAAGCCACTTTTTCTTTCCAAAGGACCATGATTATTGCTGTATCTCACAGCAACATGACCCCAAAAAATTATAAATATGACTTCTCACCACTATTAAAAATTGAGGAGAAATACCACTTAAAAGCCACATTTTTGTTCCAAAGGACCAGATTATTGCTTTTCCCCACAGCTACATGCCCCCAAAAAATTAAAAATATGACTTCTCAGCCACTATTAAAAATTTGAGGGAGAAAATGCCACTTAAAAGCCACATTCTGTTCCAAAGACCATAATTATAGCTGTATCTCACAGCAACATGACCTCAAAACCATTGACAATGCGAAAACTTCTAAAGATAAAGTGAGCAAATGGAATACGGTGTTGTCATGAAACCTTGCTGTCTTTTACAGTCTCCTCACAGCAAAACCAGCAAAATGAACTTTTGGGAACTGAGAATAAAAATTGCAGTAAGAAATTATCTTTTTAAAAAAAACATTTTTCAGAGGACCATTTCTGTTTGAAGAGGAATGTGAAGTAGACCAGAAACCCTAATCGGTGACCCGGCAATTGGGCCACAAAAACACAGAGATCCAGCCTGTTTCATCTTGATGAAAGTCAAACGATCCACATTATCTGTGGAAACCCGGGATGCGTTTGTCTGTAATGACTCCTCCAGCTGTGCTAAAGGGTTCCGCTCAGATATGACGCTGGCTGCTGGGCAGGACAACACCTCTATGGCGTGGCGAGCGAGCTGGGGCCATTCGTCCATTTTTGGATACCCAGAAGTCTATTGGTCCGGAACACATACAAAAACATCGGTGTTGAACACAGATAGTCGTGCACCATGATCTTAAGCTGGTCTCTGTGTGTTGGATGTGTCCCTGCATTGCATGCGTTGGTGAGGTGTAAATAAAGATTGCCAGAGTAAACCCATTAGGCTTCTGCCACCTTGCCTGCTGCTGCCGCTACGGCTACTTGGCCCCCCTACTGCTGTCCGTCGCTGATGTTGTTCCACTGTGACATTTGGGGAACGTGAAGCAGACGCAACAGATGTCCCCCAGTTGATCAATCAGCAAGGTCTCCATTTCCTGCATTTTACTCTCTATTTGGGTGGGTGGAAGGAAAGTGCTGAGTTTTGTACCGGGGATCCAGAGGGTGGCCACCCAGTAACTGTTGTTCATTTTGAGGCCTTAAGCGAGGATCATGTTGGAGGAAATGGGGCATCCAAGCACTCTAGTGAGAGATGGAGCCTTGATTTCCCAAGCCTCTGGGGCGAGGGGCACAAGCAAACAGATCTTCCTCATCTTCCTCCTCCGCCTCAAAAAATTTACAGCCAACCTCTTTTCCCAAGGCAGGACGTCGGGAACGTCAGTGTCTAGGGAAATTTCCCCCTCCTCCTCCTCCTCCGCTGCCTCCGGCACAGCTTCAACACAGCCCTGACTTGCCTGAGATGATGCACCCTGATAGCTGATGCGTCACCTTGCACTAGCTCTGGACCCCGAACCACTGCCTAATTTAGACCGATGAAATTGTGAAAATGTCGGGCCCTTTTGGATTTGAGGAGAAGAGGCTCGGTGTCCGCATCTGTGTCCGTCTCCTCGTCGGGCGCTGGCGGGACCTTGTTTTTAGAGTGTCCAACGATCGTTTCCAGAACTAAGATCACCACAATGCGCATGCTGACAAGGGCATTGTCCGCACTGACCATTTTTGGTGGGTTCTTCAAAACTGGCAAGGATGGTGCAGGGGCTCTTTCACCTGCCTCCACCTCGGTGGCTCAACAACCCCGAGGTCCGCACCGCTGCTTGTCAGGCCATTGTCACTTCGTACTGCGTAATGGCATTGCGCTGCTGCCACAATCGCTGGAGCCCTGTGGAGGGTGGAATTCCAGCGTGTTGCCACGCAACAATGAGCGGTTGACGGGGAGGCTGAGCTGACGCTGTAACGCAGCCAGGCGGGACGAAGCAGGGTGCGAACGGCGGAAGTGCGAACTTAGTGAGATGGACTTTTCCGGCCACAGATGCAGACAACACGCTTGAAATTTTAGATGACACGTGGCTGGCCCGGGCAGGGGCGGCTTTTCTGGCAAAGAAATGCCTGCTCGGGATCTGGTAATGGGGGCTAGGCAAGGGCCATGACGTGGCGGAACCCATCTGTGTCCACCAGACGAAAGGCAACATTTCCAAGCCAAAAGCCTGGGCAATGCCGACATTCAGGCTTTTTGGGTTGGGGATGGTTTGGGGTAAAGTGTTTCTTCTTCCCCAACCTGGAAGACAGAAGGCTGGCTGCTAGACTGGCCGCTGTACGGGTGCAGGTCATCAAACTTGGCGGAAGGAGAAGGGGCAGGAGGGTCTCCTGGTGGTAAATCGGGCGACGGTGGAGGCTGAAGCGGAAGCTGAACCCTGATCAGACTCCTGAGAGACATGGGCAGCTAGGAATGCTTGGTGGTGGCGGAGGAGGAGGCGGAGACAGAGGTGTGACAGTGGTTGGGGGCCCGGGTCGGTCTGGGGCCCTTTTTTTGGGCCAAGTGTTGCCTCCATTTCAACTCAGCATTCGCTGCATGGGACTAGAAATGTTCGTGGTGGTTAACCACCTAAGGTTCTTGCCTCTACTTATGCGTTTACGGCAAAGGTGGCATATCACTCGCTGGGTGAATCAGAGGCTTGCTCAAAGAAGGGCCCAGGCTTGAAGGTCCTGGACCTTTTTGACGGCGAATAAGCGAGGAGCGGTTTGCGCTGACCGTGGCTGGCGGGAAACATATCAGCGGACTTTTGCGACCGCCCTCTCCCTTTTTGAGGCGGAACTCGTACTGACACTACCCCATCGTAAATTTCCCCCTCGTCCAGTGATGAAGCGCTCGCAAGCAATTTCTGCCTGAAAAGACCACGTTGGATCCGCAATGTCATCATCATCATCATCAACACAGGTGACTTGGTCGTCCGACATTCTGCATCCAGGGGCTGCGGGCTACAACAAGAGGGCTAAAAAGGTGTTTGCTGACCGCCCGGGATTTTTTGCCGATTGACCGCTTCTTCTCCTCCTCTGATGGCATCAGTAACTGGGCGTCAGAGCGAGAAAATCATCCTCTTTGGCCTCTGATCTTTTAACATGCCTTCTGACCCCAACCGCATTTTGTCATAAAAAAAGGTCTTCAGAAAATGGGTTATCCACATGGGGGGGTACACGAGTTGACATTTGGGCTGCTTCATGTTGGACGATGCTGTTGATGCTGATGACGACATTTTGGCCCCTGACTGGGAGGACGAGGAGGTAAACTGCTGGATGCAGGTTGCATTAACCACTAAGGACAGAATTTACGACGCTGTTAGTTTACTGAGATTCACAGGGCCCTGACCCCGCGATGACAGGCCTGACGGTTTTGCAACTGACGATCCGCTGGCATGCGTGTTGTCGCCAGCACTGGAAGGACACCTTCTCCTCTACCTCTACCTCCATGTCCTACCCCCCTCTTTGCTCGCTTACCACCTGAATTTTGCTCCATGTTCAGAAAAATAAAAATTTGAGAAGGTATGGAATAGTTTTGGGAAAGTCTCTTATTAAAAGACGGCAAATCACAGCTATTCCCCAAATCCCTCAAATCCAAACAAAATTGCTGGATTCAAAATAACGCAAAGTAGATCTATCAACAAAGCTGGCCGGCGCCAAAGTGAAAAAACACGAATCTGAAATGTATTCGGATAATAAAGGGTATTTTTGGCACCTTTCAATTCACCGGTGGTGACTACAAAATTGCTGTATTCAAATTTAATGCAAAGGGGATCAATAACAAAGCTGGTTTCCCAAAGTGAAAAAACACTACTGAAAAGTATTCGGATAATAAAGGTATTTTTGGCACCTTTCAATTCACCTGTTGTTACTACAAAATTGCTGTATTTTAATTTAAATGCAAGGGGCCTCATAACAAACTGAATGGGAAAAGTGAAAAAACACGTATCTGTAATTTATTCATAAAATAAAAGGTATTTTTGGCACCTATCATTCACCTGGTAACTACACAATTGCTGGATTCAAATTTAACTGCAAAGTGGCTCTATCAACAAATCTGGAAAGGGCAAAAGTGCAAAAAAAAAGTATCTGTAATCGGATAATAAAAAGGGATTTTTGGCACCTATCAACCTGTGCTGACTACAAAATTGCTGAAGTCTAATTTAACTGCAAGTGGATATATGAACAAAGGTGGAATGGGCAAAATTGAAAATGAACACCTATTGAAATGTATACGATAATTAAAGTTAGATTTTGCCACCTAACAAAGAACCTGCAGTTACTAGAAAAGATGTGTATCCTAAAATAAGGTTCAGGCTGCCCAAAACCAGGAAATATTTCAATAAAAACGTTATAATAAAGCTATTGCCAAGTGCAATGTCTACATCTAAGTCTTGGTAAACATTATCCAGTATCTTTATAGAGCTTTTGACTGTGTTCACCCGCGGGGTGCCCCCCGCTCCCACCCCCCCCGCCCTGTGACTTACCGCGGTAGAATAGCTCCATTAAAAATTCTCTACCAACAACCTAAATCTTCAAATCACTAAACTAATACGTTTTGTAAGATCAAAGCTAACAGTAGAGCTTTCGCTCAGTGAAGAAAATAGATCACATTTTTCGCTGAGCTGATTTGGACACCAAGCAGAGTGCACATCCTTCTGCATCTGAGACCCGCTGAGAGACACTGTAGTCTGAACAGGACGGGCTGATCTAGGTACAACGAGGTCAAGTGCGATTTTTTTCCAGCCAATCGCAACCAACACATCCCAGTCATGACGTCGCAACACTACAGCTCACCCCTGCTGATACTGTAAGAGCTGATATTGCTGCCGCAAAAATGACGGCACGCCGAAAATGGCTCAATCTTAATAAATGAAGCACCAGATATTAACCTAATTATCGCATGACGTAAAAATATTCGATCAACATAAAAACTGTGCCGATTTCAACTTTGTCGATAATAATCGATCAACACTACTCTTGAGAGGTGGGGAAGGAAAACTAAGGTGATGCACAATTATGATGTACAAACGTACAACTAAGCACACAGTTAATAATTAAAGCAATAATAGCTGTAAAGCACAATCCCAAACCCATAGATCAAGAGTCATGTACATGGCAGGCACCTGTAAATACTAATATGTCCCAAAGATACTATTGTGCACCAAGAAAGTCTTATACGTAAAATGACATGCACATGTTTTTTATATTAATGGTAGCCCGTGAGGCACTATATCTAACTAATCTAACTAACTATCTATCTATCTCTCTATCTATCTATCTATCTATCTATCGATCTAACAAATATAGAAAAAAGCAGCACCTCCAATAAAATAATAGTACTAGACAATGGGTGCCAGCAACAAAACCCAGACCTTTGTCCTAAAAGAAGTCCAAAGTAAAATATCAAAAAAGGAAAAATTTCAAAGCATTTTTCACCTGTAATTTTGTCAGTTTTTAAAAAAGCACTGGCCCTTTAAGACAAGCTAGCAGTCGTAACCAGAACAGCTTGATCGGGTCACTCACTGTGCTGACAGCTGTGTGTTTCTGACCTGGGAGAGTCCTCTGTGCCTGTAAGTTTACATCATGTGCACACCAGCAGCAGTGTAACATGGATGCCTTTGTGCTATACAGGGGACTGAAGTATTAAGTAACCTCAGCCACAGTATCTCATCAGTGTACTATGCCTGCAGTGTATGTAGTGAGAGACTCAGCTCTCCCCCTGAAAAGCCTCTCCCCTGCACCAGATAGGTATCTTCTTCCCAAGCCTTGGACCTACCGACTAGGGTGCTTTTTCACACGGTGCTTTTTTTTTGGATATGCGTTATATTGTGCAGAAAGACAACAGCCATTTGTAATGATATAATAGTTGCCCAAAGAAACGCATCCAAAAAAACTGCACCAAAAACGCACCGGTGTGAAAGCACCCTAGGGCTAATGTCTAACCTCAGCATTGGACAAAATAAACGAACCCTGAAGACGAATTACTTAAAAGGTACATTAAGCTGAGTTTTCTTTCCTTCTTGGTCCACCTCCTGTTAAAAGCAGATGAAAAAGCGGGGGCCGTTTTTTTTATTTGTTATAGTTTGCCGAGCGATTCTAAGTTTTTTGTGCCCGGCGTTTTTTTTAAAACGTGTTTTTTGCTTGTCTTCAAGCCTGATTTTTAATTTTTGCATAAATTAGAAGGAAGGAAGCCGTTGGCTGTAACTCCCGCCCTAACAAAAGGGATATAAAGCACATAAATGCATTTATATTTCATCTTGTAGTCGGTATTATGGATTTTGGGTCGATAATAAGGTAGTTATTTTGTGTTTGACGCCCAAAAATACGGTTTTTTTATTTTACCGGACTTTTGCCCTATAGCCATTTTATAAAGGATTTTGGTGGCAAGATCTGCATCTTTGCGGATTTTGGCTTGGCGTCTAACAAAGTTTTATCTCACATTTGTCCACCAAAAATAAGTATTTTTTTTTTACGGATTTTTTGGCTCAAAAGTCCAAATTTTTAAAAAACCGATTTTGTGCTATATCTGCAATTTTATTTTATATATTTGTTATTTTAATTTTTTTTTTTTATTATTTTATACGGAATATGCGCTAATAATCCTATCTCCGCGATAGTTGCCAAAAAAAGGCGGATTTTTTTTTAACGGATTTTGACTCTGTAGTCCATTTTTTTTTTACAGATTTTGGCACTAATAAAGTTATCTCACTTCTGATGCTAAAAATACGGGGGTTTTTTTTTTTACAGATTTTGGCGCAAGAATCAGTTTTTTACAGATTTTGCTGCTAAAATGCTTTACTTAACTTTATTAGCGCCAAAATATGTTATGTTGCTTCGGACGCCAAAAATAAGGGTTTTTTTTACAGCTTTTGGCGCAAGAATCACTTTTTTACGGATTTTGACGCTAAAATGCTTTTCTTAACATATTTTGGCGCTAATTAAGTTAAGAAAAGGATTATTAGTGCAAAAAATATGTTAAAAAAAGGATTTTATTGCCAAAATCTGCAAAAAACAGATTCTTGCACAAAAATCCGTAAAAAAAGTATTCTTAGCGTCAGAAGCGAGATAACTTTGTTAGCGCCAAAATATGTTAAGAAAAGGATTTTAGCACCAAAATCTGTAAAAAAAAAAAAAGGATTCTGATGCCAAATACCGTAAAAACTTATTTTTAGCGAAAAAATATGAATTGCGCAAAAATCGTTAGCGACCAAAGCATGATCATTTTATTACAAAAGGTACAAAAAAGGACACATCAGACACTTGTATGTAAATTTGATAAGGTATAACCTTTATTAACACCCACTATAGGTGGGACTTGGGTCTCCTGGGTGGGTTTTCATTGAAAAGTTGCGGCAAAAAACGCCGCAAAAACGCGACAAAAGACGTCCGGCGCTTTACATAGAGTCCTGTAGTAAATTTTCTGCCCGGCTCTGGCGTTTTTTAGAACATGTTGCAAAAGACGAGCAGTAAGGCTCTGTCTAAACTCTACAGAAAAACGTCTGTTTTTTCAGTGTTTTTTGTTTTCTGAAAAAACAACTGAAATCATCTCCCATAGACTTCTATTGTAAAAACGCTTCTGACGCAAAAAAGAAGTTTTATTTTACGGATTTCGCCGCAAGAATCCGTTTTTATTTTTTACGTATTTTGGCGCTAAATTAATTTTCTTTACAGATTTTGGGGCTAATAAAGTGATCTAGCTTCTGGCACCAAAAATACGTTTTTTTATGGATTTTGGCGCGCAAAAATCCTTTACTAAACTTTATTAGCGCCAAAATATGTTAGCGCCAAAATCCGTAAAAAAAGGGTTCTTGCGCCAAAATCTGTAAAAAACTTATTTTTGGCATCAGAAGCAAAAACTTTATTAGCGCCAAAAAATATTAAGAAAATGATTTTAGCGCCAGAATCCGTAAAAGAAAACTGATTCTTCCGCCAAAATACGTAAAAAAAAACGGATTTTTAGCATCAGATGCAAGTTAACTTTATAAGCGCCAAAATCCGTAAAAACATGGATTTTAGCACCAAAATCCGTAAAAAAAATGGACTATAGGGCCAAAATACATTAAAGAAATATTTTTTGGCGACAAATGCAAGATAACTTTGTTACTGCTAAAATCCATGAAAAAATGCGTCTTGGCACCAAAATCCGTTAAAAAATTGACATAAAATGTACATATATTATGTATACATATTGTATATCAATGTTCTAGTGGCATGACAGACGTTGACACTGATGTGAGAGCTGCATATGGTGGCTAGGCAACTTCTGCTAAGATGTCCTGAGGAGTATTATGTCCCTTTGGCTTCATACAAAACGGATGTAAATGGGTCCTGATAGTCTATGTGCAGGGGTTGCCCGAGGGTTGTTGAAATGTTAGCTATAAATCAGTAAAGGTGAGAATCAGCTGCCTGCCATAGAAAGTCAGAGCCATTGGTGGTGTCAAAAACGGACCAGCTGTTCATGGAATTTTCTGACACGTAATTCAGAGAACCATAAAATCTGTTCTTCTGGAGATAGAACAACTTCATTATTACTTCAGCTCTCTGGAGTTTATCCAGACTTCTGCAAGATTCAGATCTAAAGTTGCCTTAGGGGATTAGCGACTTCATAATGGGGAACTGTTGCCTATAACTTCCTCTATTTACTTTGATTTAATTGTTTTATTATCTACTTGCACGCAATGTCAGGCAGTGAGCTTCTCAGGTTTATTATTTTGCAGGAATACATAGGATGTCACTAGTGTTGAGCGATTGCGTTGGGGTTCGAGTCGATCGATAGTCGGCCCCTATCGATAAAGGGGTTTTTGATAGGTCATCGATTTTGAGCGATTACCCTTAAAGTTTTTTGGGGGAGCAACAACACCCTTCATTATTACACCCAAAAAAGGCGGAGAAGCTGAAATTAACATCCACCACAGTCAATGGATAGTGCTCATTTTGGGCAACACATTTAGGTTATAAAAGTCCAGAAAAAAAAGTACAGCCCATTAAAACCCCTGTTTGTACCACACCCTACCCAAAAACCCATCCCCACAAATTAAAAAGTGCCAAAGGAGTAGATTTAACCATCATGTTACTTGAACTGGACATTGAATACCCCTTTCCGGGAACGCGCATGACCCCAAAACCTGCATGACCCCCTTTTTTAAAAAAGTGCCGCAAAAAGGAGTCTTTCAACCACCATTTTAGTTTCACTGGACACGAATATACTGCCTGTACCGCAGAATGCCTTTAAAAACGCTGCCCCACATTTTAAAAAGGCCCAAAAAAAGGGTCTTTCAACACCTTTTTTGTTGAACGGGGACATATCTGTCCCGTCCTGGGCCACAGTATGACCATTAAACCTGTCACCCCCAATTACAAAGTGCCAAAAAAGGAGTTTTTCAACCACCATTTTAGTTTCCACGGGACATTACTATACCGCCGGGGCCACAGCATGCCCCGGGGGCCGGAGTTACGTGGGTGGGTAGAGCCCAGGCTCGTCCGCACTATTAACACGCGGTTTAAATGCCCGATGAGAGCAACAAAAACTGCCGTGCTAAACAGAGTGGGGAAAGGGGGAAGTGTGAGAACTCCACCTTCCCTCATACAAGTAAGACCTGGGTAGCGCTTGCCCCCCCGTATGAGTGCGGCCCAATTGAGTTTCACATGGAATAGGTGGTTAACGCCCTTTCCACCCAGGTGCCCTTTTTTTTGGGCATTCTTTTCCTCTTTTTTCTAATGCGGAGGAAATTTCTCTGTATTTTGTTCCTGCCCCGTGCTCCATACTCCATGCCTTAAATAACTACATTGGTCAATTTTTCCCTGTACCCCCCTGTACAATTCAGGGAAAATTTTTTTACCAGCTATTTTGTACTGCAAGTTTTTAGTAGTTTAATTCTAGAAAACACATTTTTAAAAAGGGAGGGAAATCCCCCATGTCTTTGTTTCTTTTTTTTTCATTGTTTTAAAATGGGTTGTCTCAATACAGGGATTGATAGCTATTTTTAAAGACTTGAAAAAAAAAGTCATTTTGCAATTGTGTCCATTAACATGTCCTACCTATTCCCTGTTTCTGACAGCACCATCACCCTGACCCACTCTTGACAATTGTAAAGAACAAATGTCTGTTAAAAAACAACATTTTTTAGAATGGGGCCCTGTATATAGCGCATGTCAAGCAAAATGCCCCCAAAATTCAAAACATCCCCAGAGCCACTTTTCAATTGTGAAGAACAAATGTCTATTAGAAACAAAATTTTTTTGAATGGACCGTGTTTTCTGCATTTAAAAGAAAAGGGCCCCCAAAAAATTCAAAGCATGCCCCTTGACCACTTTGGTCAATTGGAAGAACAAATTTTGTTAAAAACAACTTTTTTTTTATAATGGGACCTGAGTATTGCTCATTTCAAAGGGCAGCTGACCAAAAAATTTTAAAAAATGACTTCTCAGGCCACTTTTAAAAAATTGTAAAGGGAAATGCCCCTTAGAAGCCACATTTCTGTTCCAAAGGACCCCTAATTTAGCTGTATCTCACGCAACATGACCCCCCAAACCATTGACAATGCGAAAATTCTTAAGATAAATGGGAAATGGAATTTCGGTGTTGTCCCTGAAACCTTGCTTCTTTTACAGTCTCCTCACGCAAAAGAAATAAAAGGGAAAAAGAAAAAAAAATGCAGAAAGAAATGTCTTTTAAAAAAAAATTTTTAAGAGGGCCCAATTTCGTTTGAAAAGGAAGTAAGTAGACCGGCAACTAATCGGGGACCTCGGCAATTGGGGCCACAACACATCAAGGGCCATGCCTGATTCATCTTGATGAAAGTCAAACGATCCACATTATCTGTGGGAAAACCAGATGCGTTTGTCTTAATGACTCCTCCAGCGTGCTGAAAGGTCCCTCAGATATGACGCTGGGTGTCAGGAAAAACCTCTAGGCGTGGAGCCAGTTCGGGCCATTCGTCCTTTTGGATACCCAGAAGTTTTGTGTCCGGAACACATGCAAAAACTCGGTGTTGAGATGCAGATAGTCTGCACCATATCTTAATGATCCTGTGTGTTGGATGTGTGCCCCCCTTGCATGCTTTTTTTTTTTTGGGGGTGGGAAACAAGATTTCCCGAGGTCACCCCTTTGGCTTCCCCCAAATTGCCTGCGTGCCGCTACCCTACTTGGACTCTACTACTGTCACTCGCTTTTTTTGTGTTCCACGTGCATTTGGGGAAAAGTGAAGCAACGCAACAGATGTCTCCAGTTGATCAATCAAGCAAAGGGCTCCATTTCCTGCATTTTTCTCTCTATTTTGGGTGGGTGGGGAAAGGGAAAGTGCTGATTTTGTTTTGTCTGGGGATCCAGGGGGGCCCCCCCATAACTGTTTTTTATTTTGATGGTTAACAGGATCATGTGGAGGAAATGGAGTATCCAAACACTCATGTGAGGATGGGGCCTTGATTTTCCCCCCCCTCTGGTCGAGGGGGACTACAAATGATCTTCCTCATCTTTCCCCTCCGCCTCAAATTCGCGCCCAAACCTCTTTTTCCCAAAGGGAGGGGCGTCGGTAAGTCGGTGTTAGGGAATAACCCCCTTTCCCCTCCTCCTCCTCCGCTGCCTCTGGCCAGCTTAACACCCCTGACTTGCCCGAGTATACCCTGAGGCTGTGCGCCCCCCCCCTTGCCCAGCCTTTTGGGCCCCCAACCACTGCCTAATGAAGACCGATAAATTTTGAAACTGTGGGCCTTGTGGATTTGACGGAGAGAAAGGGGTCCCCTGTCCGCTCTGTGTCCTCTCCCCCCCTTCCCCTCGCTGGCGGGCCTGTTGTTTTAGAGTGCCCAACGATCGTTCCCCGAAAAGATCACCACAATGCCTGCTGACAAGGGCATTTTCCCCACCCATTTGGTGGCTTCTTTTCCCAAAAATGGGAAGGGTGGTGCAGAGCTCTTTTTACCGCCTCCCCTCTCGGTGGGTTAAAAACCCCGAGGTCTGCACCGTGCTTGTCAGGCCATGTGTCACTTCGTACGCGTAATGGAAATTTTTGCTGCCACAATCGCTGGAGCTGTGGGGTGGGAAATTTCCCGCGTTTGCCCCGTCAAAAATGAACGGGTTTACGGGAGGGCCCCAGCTGACGCTGAACCAGCCAGGCGGGACGAAAAAGGGTGCGAACGGCGGAAGTCGAACTCCCAACCTGGCCTTCTTCAGAGGCAGTCCAGACCGGGTAGTCTTTAGAAATTTCTGGACGACAAGGTTCATGACATTGCCAGGCAAGGGGAGGGGTGCCCAGCCTACCGATCTTAAGGGGGGCCAGAAAAGTTTTCCGCCCGGGTTATCGCAACCCCCCTTGCCGGGCAAAAGGGTTTTCTTGTCCCCCAGCCCACCCGCCGGCCCTCGTTGCTTCAAGCCCCACAGCTCCTAAACCTGGGGTGGGGAAACGGTCCCAAGAAAGTTTTAATTTCCAAAAACGGCCTGGTGTCTCGGGCACGTAAATTCCCACCAGGGGACTTTGGGGGAAAGGGCCCTGCACCTTTCCCTGGGGGTTTTTTGAAGAGCGTGCGCCGGCCTGAGAGAAACCGTCCCCCCAGAGCCCCATCCCCCCAGCTCACCCATTGAGCGCCCCACAGAAAATATAGGGGGCCTTGGTTTTTCTTACTAGTCCATGGGGCGGGGTTTCAGATGGATTTTTTTCCGGGACAAAATGCAGACAACCCCCTTAAAAATTTTGGGATGACAAAAGGCGGGCCGGGCCCGGGGACGGCTTTTTTTGGCAAAAAAATCCCGGGCTCACATCGGGTATGGGGGCGGGCCCGAGGGCCATGCCCCTTGGGGGAACCCCATCTGTGCCCACCAAGGGAAAAGGGCAAAAATTCCCCAAGGCCAAAAGCCGGGCCAAAGGGGCCGACTTTCAGGCTTTTGGCTTTGGGGGGGGTTTTTGGGTTAAAGTGTTTCTTCTCCCAAAAAACCCGGAAGACAAAAAGGCTGGCTGCTAGCCCGGGGCCGTTTAAAACCGGGTGCAGGTCGCCCAAACTGGCGGAAGGAGAAGAGGTAGGTTTGGGTTTCTCGGGTTTGGTTTCTGGGGGAAACCGGGGGGCGAACGGGGGGAGGCGGGAAGCGGAGGCTGAACCCTGATCTTTACTCTGAAAAGACAGGGGGCAGTTTGGGGAAAAGGGCTTGGTGGGGGGGGGAAAGGAGGAGGGGGAAAACAGGGGGTGTGACAATTTTTTGGAGGCCCGGCATCGGTTTTTTCCCTTTTTTGGCCAAGTGTTTCCCTCCATTTCAACTCAGCATTCCCCTTGCATGTGACTAAACAGTTTGGGGGTTGGTTAACCCCCTTAAGGTTCTTCCCTTTCTACTTATGCTTTTTACAGCAAAGGCGGCATATAAACATCGCTGGGTAATCAGAGGCTTGGTCAAAGGGGGGCCCCCGGGCTTGAGACCCCCCTGGCCCTTTTTTGACGGCAAAAGTGGGGAAAGGGGGTTTTTGCGCTGACCGGGGCTGGGGGAATCATACCCACACTCTGCACCCCCCCTTCTTCCCTTTTTGTGGCGGGCCCCCCTTATTACACAACCCATAAATTTTCCTTTCCTCGTCCCATTGATAAAAAAAGCACCCGCAAGCAAATTTTCTGCGGAAAAGACCAGGATGGATCCGCAAAAGTCGTCATCATCAACATCAAACAACAAAGGTGACTTGGGCTCCTGACTTTCTGAAACCAGAAGATGCCCGGGGTTAAAAAACAAAGGACACGAAAAGGGGTTGCCGACCGCCCGGGGGTTTTTGGGGGATTTTACTGGCTTTTCCTTCACCCCTCTATGGGGATCAGTAACTGGGCTCAGAGCAGATTAAATCATCCCTCTTGATCTTTTTAAAAATGCCCCCTACCCCAACCGCTTTTTTCATCAAAAAAAGGTTCCCAGAAAAATTGGGTTATCCACAGTGGTGGGGACAAAGGTTGACATTTTGGGGTCTTTCATGTTGGGGGGGGGGGGGGATGCTGATGATGCGATAAAGACATTTGTGGCCCCCCGACTGCCCAGGGCGAGGGGGTAAGACTGGGTAGAATTTCAGTTTTCATTAACCACTGAAAGGGCAGAAATTGGCGGATGATGTTCGTTTACTTTTGAAATTTACAGGGCCCTGACCCAGCGGAAAGGGCCCGAAAGGCCGCAACTTACGACCGCGGGATTCGTGTTGTCGCCAGTACGGGGAAGAAACCCCCTTTTTCCCGGGACCTCAAAATTCCATTTGCAACCCCCCCTCTTTGCTCGCTTAACCCCCCTTCATTTCGCTCCAAAGTTCAAAAATATAAAAAAATTTTAGAAGGTAAGGAAATTTGTTTTTGGGGAAATCCCCTTATTAAAAAAAAAGGCAAATCAAAAGCTATTCTCAAAACCCTCTTTAAACAAAAAAAAATTGCCCGGAAAAATTCAAATTTTAAAACTGGGGAAAAAAAAAAGGTTTTCGATTAAACAGAATTTTTACTTTTTGGGCAAAATTTTTGGGGGCCCAAAAACACGGGAAAAATCCCAAGTTATGTTTTTCCCTATGATACACGGTATTTTTTTGGGACCTTTCCCAAATTTACCTTTGGGGGAATATTTGAATTGCTGTTTTAAGATTTTCCCCTATGCTTCGTCAATGAACAAACCCCGGGGGGTTTCAAAATCAAAAAAAAACGTAACTGTTAAAGTTTTTTGGGATAATAAACGGGATTTTTTGCACCTTTTAATTCACCATGTGGAAAAATAGAATTCTGTTTTAAGATTTTCGGGAAAGCTGCGTCAATGAACAAACCTGGGTGTTCAAAAGTCAAAAAAAAACGTAACTGTTATGTTTTGGGATGAAACACGGAAATTTTTTCACCTTTCAATTTACCTTGTTTATAAAAAATTTCTTTTTAAAAAATTTACGTGGGTGCTGCGCAATGAACAAAGCTGGGGGCGCAAAATTTAAAAAACCCCATATCTTTATGTTTTCCCCTATGGGGTACACGGTAAATTTTTTGGGAACAAACAACCTGTTTCTGAAATACAAGAATGGGTGGGAAATTTTTTAATTTTAAAATGCAAGGTTTATATATCAACATCACAGGTTAAAGGGGGAAAATTAAAAATGAACACATATCGAAATGATACTTTATAATAAAAGGGAGTTTTGCACCTAAAAAAGAGACCTGCAAGGGACTAGAAAAAGAATTTTTATCCAATATAAGTTTTAGGCTGGGGCCCCAATTTTTCCAGGGAAAAATTTTAATAGCAAACTGTTAAAAATAAAGAAAAATTTCCCCTACAATGTCAACACTAATCTTGGTGAACTTTTTTCCAGTGTTTTATAGATAGAGCTTTCTTGGTTTTGCCCGGGGGGGCCCCCCCCGCTCCCCCCCCCCCGTGAAATTTTCAAACGGGAGATGCGCTTTTAAAATTTTCTAGCTAACTACATAAAAAAGGGTTTAAATCTCTAAATTTTTAAAATAAATTGGGAAAGGGCACAGCTAATAGTAAAAGGTTTCCTGTGCAAAAAATAGACTTTAATTTTTGCGAGCTTTTTGGCCCCCAGGCAACGCACAAACCTATCCCAAAGAGAACCCCCTGAGGGGACACCCGAAGGGGGTGAAACAGGAAAAAGGGTGTTTTTATGTAAAAACGAGGTCAGGAATTTTTTTCCCGCCCAAAACGAACCATGGGGCCCTACCCCCTCATGACCTTTGCCACGGGCATCTCAAACCCTGCCTATTTTTGTTAAAAAAGAGTTCTTGGCCCCCCAAAATTTTAAAAAGCGCCGAAAAAGGGGCGATCTTAATAGATGAAAGCCAGATTTTAACCGTTTAAAAATCGCATTTATCGGAAATTTCGATCACCATAAAAACCTTCCGATTTCAACTTTTGGGCGATAAAAAAATTTTCTCCAAAAAAGAAAGTCACATATAACCCGGGAAAAGACGTCAAGTAGCTGTCACGTAGGTTTGGTTTATTCACAGCATTTTGTTGCTTTTTAGAGCATTTTTATTTGCATTTTGATGATTTTTTGCTGTTTCAAATATTCAGTCAGATTGTAACATTTTCAGAGGACTTGAAGCAAAGATGAGAAACATAGCAAAATGCAGACAGTTCATAAAGACATCTCTATAGGGAAGTGGATCCTTGGGCTCTGTAACTGCAGTTAGGGATATGAGGGGCAACCAAGTCCAACAGGTAAGCAGGAACAACTGCAGCCTAGAAGCAGGACACTGGCTAAACTGAGGCAAAAGGAGACTTGGACTAGAGGTACCAGAATACTTGAAGTAGAAGATATGCAGAAGTATGGACCAGGCAGGGAACACAGACAGGGCTTGGGTCAACAGGACTACATGAACTAGAAACACATATGGCTTTTTATCTAATGCAAAGATGTGCAAACTATTTTGCTATTAGGGTCACATTTTCAGACTGTACTCTTAATGGGGCCATAATACAATTTAGATCATATTTAGTGCTTACATTGGGCCTTATTTATACTTACGGTGAAGGAAATAAGTATTTGATCCCTTGCTGATTGTGTAAGTTTGCCCACTGACAAAGACATGAACAGCCTATAATTTTAATGTTAGGCTAATTTTAACATTGAGAGACAGAATGTCAAAAATAAAATCCAGAAAATCACATTGTATAAATTATTTAAAATTATTTGCATTTTGTAGTGAGAAATAAGTTTTTGATCTCTCTGGAAAACAAGACTTAATACTTGGTGTCAAAACTCTTGTTGGCAAGCACAGTAGTCAGACTTTTTTTGTAGTTGATGATGAGGTTTGCGCACATCAGAAGGAATTTTGGTCCACTCCTCTTTGAAGATCATCTCTAAATCATTAAGATTTTGAGGCTGTCGCTTGGCAACTTGAAACTTCAACTCCCTCAATAAGTTTTCTATGGGATTAAGGTCTGAAGATTGACTAGGCCACTCCATGACCTTAATGTGCTTCTTTTTCAGCCACTCTTTTGTTGCTTTGGCTGTATGCTTTGGATCATTGTCTTGCTGGAAGACCCAGCCACGACCCATTTTTAATGTCCTGGCTGAGGGAAGAAGATTGTCACTCAGGATTTTACGTTACATGGCTCCATCCATTCTCCCATTGATGCGGTGAAGTAGTCCTGTGCCCTTAGCAGAGAAACACCCCCGAAAACATAATGTTTCCACCTCCATGCTTGACAGTGGGGACGGTATTCTTTGGGTCATAGGTAGCATTTCTCTTCTTCCAAACACGGCGAGTTGAGTTAATGGCAAAAAGCTCAATTTATGTCTCATCTGACCACAGCACCTTCTCCCAGTCACTCACAGAATCATCCAGGTGTTAATTGGCAACCTTCAAACTTGCCTGCACATGTGCCTTCTTGAGCAGGGGGACCTTGCAGGCACTGCAGGATTTTAAATCATTACGACGTAATGTGTTACCAATGGTGACTGTGATCCCAGCTGCCTTGAGATCATTAACAAGTTCCACTTGTGTAGTTTTAGGCTGACCTCTCACCTTCTTCATTATCAAGGATACCCCATGAGGTGAGATTTTGCATGGTGCCCCCGATCGATGTCAATTGACAGTCATTTTGTATTTCTTCCATTTTCTTAGTATTGCACCAACAGTTGTCTCCTTTTCACCCAGTGCCTTATTTATGGTTTTGTAGCCCATTCCAGCTTTGTGCAGGTCTATGATCTTGTCCCTGACATCCTTAGAAAGCTCTTTGGTCTTGCCCATGTTGTAGAGGTTTGAGTCTGACTGATTAATTGAGTCTGTAGACAGGAGTCTTTTATAAAGGTGACCAGGCCCGGACTGACCATAGGGCAAACCGGGCATTTGCCCGGTGGGCCGCTGGCGTCCGGGCCGCAGGGCCGGCTCGGATCGCCCGCCGAGGAGGACGGTGTTCCCCCCCGGCAGGCCCCGAGTGCCAGCACCGGTCTGTGGCGCGCTACAGGGGCCGCAATGGTCGCATCAGCGACCGGACCCCTGTGGCAGGGGGCCGACAAGCCCCCCTCGCCACATGGCTGCACGGCCGGGTCACTGACCCAGCCATGCAGCCATCACGGCCGCCGCCTGCACCGCGCGGTGCAAGCAGCAGCCGAGGCTGAGCATCGGGGATCTACTGATCCCGTCTGCTCAGCGCCCAGGAGGCCGCGGGGCAGGCGCGCGATGCGATGACTTCATCGCGCGCCTGCTCCACGGCCCCGCTCTCTGCAGTGAGCGGCCACCGGCTCCTGAATGAAGAGTGAAGAGGAGGGGGCAGCGGGTGTCCGGGTGAGTATTACTTTTTTATTTTTTTTTTTAACTTTTTACTGTCCCTGGCTGCCCATAATTGCCCTGCCCTGGCTACTTATATACAGCCCTGCCCTGGCTACCTATATACAGCCCTGCCCTGGCTACCTATATAAAGCCCTGCCCTGGCTACATATATAAAGCCCTGCCCTGGCTACATATATAAAGCCCTGCCCTGGCTACCTATATACAGCCCTGCCCTGGCTACCTATATAAAGCCCTGCCCTGGCTATATGATGGTCACTACAGGGACGAGTAGTGACCACTAGAAGAGGACACTGCATGCTGTACTGGACGGAGAAAAAAATGGAAGAGAACAACAAGGGAAGACGCCATGGAGGTTTGTGCCAGAAGGAGAAGAAAAGGAGAAGAAAACAACTCCCATCAGAGATGACGTCTCCTGTGAGTCCCTGCTGCCAGGGGTCATTTTACTTCTATGTTGAATCAGGGGTTTCTCTGCACCACTGTTTCTTTCTTGCTTGTGTGTAGGGAGCTCTCACACGGAGCGGTTTTGGTGCATTTTTTTATGTGTTTTTTTTTTGTGCAGAAATGTTCAGCATTAACTGCTTTGCCTTTCTGCACAAAAATGCACCAAAAACTCTCCGTATGAAAGCAGCTTTATAGTGTAGTTTATTTTAGAAAGTGGTGAGGTGCGAGAACAATGGGAATTTTTTAAGCGGATATTGTATGTGGGCTGCTGGGGGCTTAGTGCCAGGGCTGATTTTTATTCCCAGTCCGGCCCTGAAGGTGACTATTTAAGACAGCTGTCTCTAATGCAGGCAACAAGATGATTAGGAGCATCTAACTGGTCTGAAGGAGCCAGAACTCTTAATGGCTGGTAGGGGGTCAAATACTTATTTCTCTCAGCAAAATGCAAATAAATTTATACAATGTGATTTTCTGGATTTTATTTTGGATATATCTCTGTGTTAAAATGAACTCACCCTTAAAATTATAGATTGTTCATGTCTGTGTCAGTGGACAAACTTACAAAATCAGCAAGGGATCAAATAATTATTAACTTCACTGTATAAAACTTAATAGGCTTATCTCTCACAATGAAATCAGGCTTGCAGTGAATTATATAGGAAAAACCTCTATCTGTTTCTATTATGTATGGCCTATGCCATTTAATCCAGACATAAGGCAGGCTTAATGTGAATGATGGATTCCTCTTTATTTGAAATTATTAAGGTGTAGCCCTGCCTGGAAGTCTCACAGCCAGCAAGGTCCTAATAAACTTGGGTGGGAGGTCCTTCCTGATAGAACTGCTCTCTAGGCAATCAATAATTCACTTTGGGGGTCTAGAGCCTGGGAAGTTCAAATATGCATAGGAGGAAAATCCTCCCTGATAGGATTGCACTCCAGGCAATGAATAATCCCCTTCTGCCCTTCTATAATGATTTGGGGGGATCTCAGAATGGGAAGTTCTAGTACATCTGAGTGGGAGGTCCTTCCTGACAGGACTGCTCTGCAGGCAAAGAATAATCCCCATCCTCCCTTCTATTATGATGTTTTATTTCCATTTTGATATATTTGAGGTTTTATCTTCTTGTGATGCTGTTGCATCGTTGACAAGAATTATGTTTTTTTTCTTCTGTTTCTGATTGATTTTGCGTTAAGTGTAGTGTACACATATGGTTAAAGGTATGAGGACAGAGACCATTACAATTATATGAGCTTTTTCGACATTCTATTTTTAAGCTATGCATGTTGATATGGAGTTGGGTCCCATTTGTTGCTGTTAAAGCTTTTACTCTTCTGGAAAGATTTTGGCATGTGTTTGTGCCACCTAAGCCAAAACAGCAATTGTGATGTCAAGTATGGGGATGGACCACAAGGTTTTGCTTTCAATCGCCCTTTTCATTTCACTCCATGACTGTTTGGCTATGTTCACACGGCTTATTTTAGGACGGATTTCAGTCTGTAATTCGCGTCGTACTGCGCGAATTACGGCTGAAATCCGTCCCAGTCTTTACGGTAATCCACAGTTCTCATAGAGAACTACGGATTCCGTCTCCACTCCCCGCTCGCCGTATTCCGCGAGCAGGGAGAAAGTGACATGTTAATTATCCCGGCGGTATACGCGCTGTGGATAATGAATGTCTATGGGGCCGGCGGACTGCCGCCCCCTCCCCCTCCCGCCCCCGCTGCACAGCACACGGCGTAATTGAGGGCGAAATCCGTCCCCGCAATTACGCTGTGAATAAGCCATGTGAACTCAGCCTTTGAAGGGATTAAGTTTAGGGCTCTGTCTAGACCGTTTGAGTTCTTCTCCACCAAACTTATCAAGTCATGTCTTTATGGAGCTAAAATTTTGCACATGGATCATGCTGAAACTAGGAAGGGTTATTCAAAAACTGTTGGCACCAAATTGAAAGTATATAATTATCTAAAATGCTTGTATGTTATAGCATTAACATTATTGTTCAAAACAATCGTCCAAGAGTCCAATCCATAAAATACAGTCCCATTCCATTATCTCTCTTTCACTAACACACTATAAAATCTAGTAGGCAGTGTTCTCTGGAGATATGTCCAACCCAAATCACTCAAGAGAATGTGTTTACCCTGTTTTATTTATGAATCCAGTAATAGTATGTTTCATGCTGTGCACCACTCCAGCAGGCACTTGGCATTATGCATGAGAATCTTAGGCTTGATATGCTATTAGGTTTGATATACAATTCTTGAGCTGATTGAAACCCTGTAGCAAATAATGTATAAAAGACAGATCATTTTTATGTGCCATGTACTTCAACAACCTGCGGCTCTGCTCTGTGAGCCTTGTGGTCTGCTGCTTTATGGCTAAGCTGTTGTTACTTCTAGATGCTTTTGCATACATTTTACAGCAGGGGTCCCCAACCGCCGGTCCGCGGACCGGCACCGGGCCTTAGCGCATCCCCTGCCGGTCCGCGGCCATGGCGACACCTGATGCCGGCCGCCCGGTGACTTTAGTCCGGGCAGTTGGCATCTGCTCTGTACGGCCGCTGTAATCCGGTGGTGCAGAGAAAGCAGCTGCACACATCGTGCGGCTACTTCACTATAGGGAATGCAGGAGCGGTGCATTATCGCCCCTGATTTCCCTATTGCTGTAGATGCGGCGCTCACTGAGCACAGCATCTACAACGATGAGCGGCGCAGGGAGTGTGATGCAGCAGTGACGTCACTCCCCCCCCGCGCCGCTGGGTCTCTTCGGACGCTGGGAGGAGGAGCTCTGCAGGGATCGGGAGATGATGAGTAACGTTCTCTCTCTCTCTCTCTTTTTTTTATTTTTTTTTTATTTTTTATTGCTATGGGGAGCATATTGCTATGGGGAGCATATTACTATGGGGGGCATATTACTATGGGGAGCATATTACTATGGGGTGCATATTGCTATGGGGAGCATATTGCTATGGGGGGCATATTACTATGGGGGGCATATTACTATGGGGAGCATATTACTATGGGGGGCATATTACTATGGTGGGCATATTACTATGGGGGCATATTACTATGGGGCATATTACTAAGGGGGTATTTTACTAAGGGGGCATATTACTGGAGGGGCATATTACTGGAGGGGGCATGTATTTATCTATCATTACTGGAGGGGCATATATTTATCATTACAGGAGGGGGCATGTATTTATCATTACTGGAGGGGCATATATTTATCATTACTGGAGGGGGCATGTATTTATCATTACTGGAGGGGCATATATTTATCATTACTGGAGGGGGCATGTATTTATCATTACTGGAGGGGCATATATTTATCATTACTGGAGGGGGCATGTATTTATTATTACTGGAGGGGGCATGTATTTATTATTACTGGAGGGGGCATGTATTTATTAGTACTGGAGGGGGCATGTATTTAGTACTGGAGGGGGCATGTATTTATCTATCATTACTGGAGGGGGTATGTATTTATCATTACTGGAGGGGGCATGCATTTATCTATCTATCATTACTGGAGGGGGCATGCATGTATTTAGTACTGGAGGGGGCATGCATGTATTTATTACTGGAGGAGGCAAGTATTTATCCATCATTACTGGAGGGGGCATGTATTTATTACTGGAGGGGGCATGTATTTAGTACTGGAGGGGGCATGTATTTATCTATTACTGGAGGGGGCATGTATTTATTACTGGAGGGGGCATGTATTTAGTACTGGAGGGGGCATGTATTTAGTACTGGAGGGGGCATGTATTTATCTATTACTGGAGGGGGCATGTATTTAGTACTGGAGGGGGCATGTATTTATCACTGGAGGGGGCATGTATTTATCACTGGAGGGGGCATGTATTTAGTACTGGAGAGGGCATGTATTTATCACTGGAGGGGGCATGTATTTATAACTGGAGGGGGCATGTATTTAGTACTGGAGGGTGCATGTATTTAGTACTGGAGGGGGCATGTATTTAGTACTGGAGGGGGCATGCATGTTATTACTGGAGGGGGCATGCATTTATTAATGGAGGAGGCATGTATTTATCTATTACTGGAGGGGGCATGTATTTAGTACTGGAGGGGGCATGTATTTATCTATTACTGGAGGGGGCATGTATTTAGTACTGGAGGGGGCATGTATTTATTACTGGAGGGGGCATGTATTTATTACTGGAGGGGGCATGTATTTAGTACTGGAGGGGGCATGTATTTATCTATTACTGGAGGGGGCATGTATTTAGTACTGGAGGAGGCATGCATGTATTTATTACTGGAGGGGGCATGCATGTATTTATTACTGGAGGGGGCATGTATTTATCTATTACTGGAGGGGGCATGTATTTATCTATTACTGGAGGGGGCATGTATTTATCTATTACTGGAGGGGGCATGTATTTAGTACTGGAGGGGGCATGTATTTAGTACTGGAGGGGGCATGTATTTATCTATCATTACTGGAGGGGGCATGTATTTATCTATTACTGGAGGGGGCATGTATTTATCTATTACTGGAGGGGCATGTATTTATCTATTACTGGAGGGGGCATGTATTTATCTATTACTGGAGGGGGCATGTATTTATCTAGTACTGGAGGGGGCATGTATTTATCTAGTACTGGAGGGGGCATGTATTTATCTAGTACTGGAGGGGGGCATGTATTTATCTAGTACTGGAGGGGGCATGTATTTATCTAGTACTGGAGGGGCATGTATTTATCACTGGAGGGGGCATGTATTTAGTACTGGAGGGGGCATGTATTTAGTACTGGAGGGGGCATGTATTTAGTACTGGAGGGGGCATGTATTTATCACTGGAGGGGGCATGTATTTAGTACTGGAGGGGGCATGTATTTAGTACTGGAGGGGGCATGTATTTATCTATCATTGCTGGAGGGGCATGTATTTATCCATTGCTGGAGGGGGCATGTATTTATCTTATTACTGGAGGGGGCATGTATTTATATATCATTACTACAGGGGGCATGTATTTATATATCATTACTACAGGGGGCATGTATTTATATATCATTACTACAGGGGGCATATATCTCTATAATGACGGAGCTGATTACATATGTATATTATATATATATATGTATAATGCTGATCAATATTACTGCAGACTGACTGTCAGCTCTGTGGATTAGCATTAATATAATACTGACTCACAGAGCTGACAATGCTGTTATAAAATACTGGTTACCCCATATTATACCTACAAATGACACAGTATACACTTTATTGGGGGGGGTTTTCTTTGTGTGTGATTCTAAACATCCAATCCCGTTCATAACCCCGCCCCTAATAACTCCGCCCCCACCAGCCCGTGGAAAAATTGTCTGGTATAAAACTGGTCCCTGGTGGAAAAAAGGTTGGGTACCGCTGTTTTACAGGGTTACAGCTAGCAGATAAGAAATTTTGCAAAATGGTTTGTGGCAAAAACTGCTCCATGTGGCTGGTGGCTTCCCTATTGCAATTACTCAATTGGTCACCCCTGTCCTGTACTTATTGTGCATGCTGGTCTTCTACTATTTAAAGGGCCATTGGGACACTCTCTCTCCCAAACAAACAATCAGTAGGGGGGCTGGAAACAATTCCGGAGTGTTCCTGGAGAAAAGATAGAAATCTGGATAGAGGAGTTGTGTCTGTGTTTTTTTTTTTTTTTTTTCTGTTTTATCCAGTGTCAGTAATGGAGCTGTCTGACTTATGGCTATGAGTAGAAAGGTTTTCCAGCACCACCCATATGCTAAGAGGTAAAATCAAAAATGCCTTTATTGGTGCATAATATTAAAAACGAAGCAGCACTGGGAATCAGCAATGGCTGCAAGTAGATGCCAAAGACAAAACAGAAACAAAATTACGAAAAACACGTTTGGGGCAAGGGGCGGGTGTTTTTAAACTCATAGCAGTAATGAAAAAAAAAAAAAACACACATGTCTTTTTAAAATCCCAAAAAATTATAGTTTTAAATTAAACAAATGGGTGGAGTGGGGGCCCAAATTTACCGATTGCGCAGGGTTTCCTTTGCCAAAAAAAGGGCGGGGGTGGCTTTCCCCGGAAGCAAAAAGTGACAGGGAAATGACTTGCGCCTACCCAAAAAATTGCATAGTGTGGAAAGGGACAATTTGCGCATTCGCCCCGGGGAAAGGACAATGACAAATACGGGTTTATTTCCCATAAGATTTAATAAGGGAAACCTTCCGGGTGAAAAAAAAAAAGGGTTAAAATGTAGTTCTTTTTAAAGAAATGGGAATATAATAAAAACAAAATAGTACAAAACAACAAAAATAAATTAAAAAATTAATAACAAATTTAGGGAAAAGAAAACAAAAAATTTAAAAAATTTGAAAAATGTATGGGGAAAAACGTATATGGGAAAAAAGGGGATATATTAGCTCTAATAATAACAAAATAATTCTGTTTTAAAGTTCCATTTCCTGGGGGGAACAAAAAGTTTTTTATGGTGGTGAACCCCGGGAAAGGCCCCCCCCGGTCCTCCCGGAGCCCCTCCAAAAGCCAACCCCCCTTTAAAGGGATTAGTGTTTTTTTTTGATGGTTAATTTTTAAAAAAAAGAGGTATCGCAGTTGTGGGCTAGTGTTTAAAATGTTTTGGGCAGCCCGATTTATTTCCCATTAGAAGGGAGTGGTTTATCGTTCCCAAATGTTCAAGAAACCTGGTTTTTAATTTTCTAATTGTACTGCCCACGTAATGTATATTGCATTCTATGCAGGTAGCCAAATAAATTACATAGTTGGAGTTGCAATTCAAAAATTGTTTTATGTGATGTATTTGAGTGCCTGCTGTGTTAGTAAATTCTTTACTCGGCATAGCAAAAGTACAAGTGCGGCAAGAACGTAGTCCGCACTTGAAGAAACCCTTGCATTGTAGCCAATTAGAGCTGTGTGTTTTGGCACTAAAACAATTTGTAGTTAAGGTATTTCCCAAGGTTCTGGCACGGCGGGACACTACCCTATATCCCTGTGTGAGAATAGAGTCTAGTGTATCATCTTCCCGTAGGATAGATATGTGTTTTAGAACTATATTTTTTATACATTGGTATTGTTTAGTATAGTCTAACACAAGAGTGGGTGTAACTCTGACTGTTCCTTGTTTTTTGGAGTTTGTAATATTTTATGCCTGTTCTTTAATTTAGCTTGTTTTTGGGCATGAGTAAGTAATTGTTGTGGATAACCTCTATGGGCTAATCTTAAGCTAATGTTATTTGCTTCTATATCGTAGTCTTTATCTTCTGTACAATTACGTCTTGCTCTTGTATATTCACCCAAAGGAACAGATTTACGGGTAGCCTTGGGATGAAAACTATTGAAGTGAACTATAGTGTTTCCAGCAGTAGGTTTGCGATATGTTTTCGTAATAATAGATTGCATAGGATACCCTATCAGTTCAAGATCCAGAAAATAAATTTGCTGTGGATTAATTGCATATGTGAAAAAAATATTAAAAGGCTGTATATAATTAAGATACGATATAAAAGGAGGGTACGGCAAAAATACACATCACCACCTCCAAATAATAAGGAGGTCTTCGATTTCTCCAAGCCGTGTCCTTAAACCAAATGTGACTCAAAATTGATTTTTCAGTGAGAAACATGTATAGTCTCATTCCCTACCGATGAGATAACCGTTCAAATTCCGCTAAATTTATGGAGAGTATTTGGCCACCATGGGGACACCCCCATTAGATTGTAGATAAATAACTATAATAAGAACAAATAAATAGAATAAAGTGACCCATTAGGAAATTACTCTACTTATCAATAAAATAATTTTAGCAGGTGTGGAAGAATATTGACTTTTTGTAGAACTGGAGATGGTATTGAAGGGCCGGCTATAGCGTACTGGATGAGGAATACTGGGTAGAGTGATTCTAACATTCGCTTAGTTATCCAATGTTATCTTTATTATCCAAATGTAAGTTAGTGAGAGACTTTAATAGCATGGTGCCAGTATCGTTGGAAGGTATCCAGGTACCTGAACAACTAATGTTTGAAAAGTGGAATCCCCCACGCACATAGTTGTTCTGAGAAATGGAATTGAGATCCCGAAACTCAGGGTCTATCATGGTGGATTTGATGTTATCCTTGGTGAATTTTAGGACACACCATATGAAGAATTGGGTTATAAAACGGGATTTTTGTCTTTAATGAATGTCTGCCTGATTTTGGGTAGTGATAGTGACGTAGTTAAAGGCCGTCTTTCCACTAGATTAAATTAACTTCCTGATTTGTATTTGGTCGTTTGGATATAGGTTACGAATCTTAAGGTATTGGTGGAATCAATAACAACATTTTTCCATGTAGATATTAAATATTTTGTGCTTTTATCCAAGACCACCATCTGTGCCATCCTTTGTCCCGCCAATCGAATTTCCAGAAGAAGTTGGGATTAACCTCAGATCCCTTAACAAGCTTTTCTTTGATTGAAATTTGAAGATTTCCATCATAGGAACATTAGAAAAATTTGGCTGTATTAACTGTCGAGGTCTCTATCGCAAGCCAAATACTGGAATTTGTCCATGGCCGGATTTTCTGGAATTGACAGGTGTAGAAACGTTGGGATTAGGAAACTGTAAATTGAACTGACGTGAAATATTATTTTGATGTTGTTGAGATGTAGAACATGTCCCAAATCTAATCAAATCCAAACAATGTCCGAATTGTTCATCAAAATTAAGTCCTTGAAATTTTTAAGCTGCCGATGGTACATAGGAGAAGAATCCTCTGCAGCATTGTGTTTGAAAAAAATTTCTTTAGAACGGTTAAGTGCATAGGCTAACAAATTTGTTGTGACATCCTTAAGAGTGTGAGAAAAAATAACTCAATTAATTATCCGGAGCGCAAAATGTAGACCTATTTAAGAAAACTTCTTCTTGTTTCCTTAGCTATCGATACTGAAACATAATATGTTTTAGAAACATTGACTGTATTTATTTCTTTGACTCCATGTGTATTTTGGCTGACATTCGGCAGATCTTTATGGTGTTTTCTGTGCCCACCACCCACCTCTGCGATCGACTTTTTTGTAAAACGATTTTTTTTCTTCTATTGGGATTTTTATAATAAGAACATTAGTTTTCACTGGTCTCGCCATTTATGGGCGGGGGATCAAGTGGCATGTTTCCTATATTGTTTGCCCTGGATTAGAATCAGATTGAGGTCCACGAGTCCTGTTGACCCAAGCTGACTTTTTGTGATCTGGAGCTATTATTTGGACCCTCTACTAATATCTCTTCTAACGCCCGGCGCCTCCAAACACACGTTGTGAAGTCTGCACACACACATATAATTGCACTCCGAGTGAGAGCGACAGAACCCTCATAAGTCGATAAGAGCACACTTTCCCTACAAGCAGCCTCACGCCCAAACTCAATCATCAACAATGATAATGAAGAGCATATTCCAGTCCCAAAGTAAATCTTCTTTGAACATCTAGATTTTTTGGTATTCGAAGTTAATTGAATTGTCCTCCCAGTTTGAGCAACTGTTTGTTTGTCTTTTTTTGCAGTTTCATTTTCATAAATGGATAATCCTTAAACTCTATAGTTGTTGTTCCATGTTCCTTAATTTCTGTAGAAATACTTTCTAATTATTTCTTCCATTCATACTTAGGTTATTAATCGCATGAGTTTGTAAGGAACACGAGGAAAGGAGGGTATTCATTCAATACAAACATTTCGTTATATACAGTTGTAGGACTTTTTTGAGGCGTAGGCCTCCTAGGATCATGTCCTTATCCAGTAACTGCGCAAAGTCATAAGGTTTCCCACCAAATGAGTGGTTTCTGTGTGGGAATGTTCTCTAAATCGTCTATTTGTTTATGAAAATCATGTATGTCTTGTGGCAATTATAGGGCTTGAGTGTCAAAAATTTTTGGACATCTTTAAGGCTGCTAGTGTTTCGACGTAAAGTGCCATGCAGGCGATGAAGACTTGCGCCAAAATAATTATGCTGTGCCAGTGTACTGTGCTTAGTGGAATTGCAGAAAAGTATATCCTCTTATATGCAATAGGCAAGGGGCAACGGCAAAAAAGCTTGAGGTACTCACATTTGTCGTAGGTGTTGCCACTCCTGCACCAATGTTGGTGGCACGGCAATCCGTCAAGCTGCGGCCCAAGTTAAGGTTCATGAGTAAAAAAAGTTTTCCAGCACACAACCATATGCAAGTAGGTAAAATCAAAAATGCCTATATTGGTGCAATAGTATTAAAAAACGAAGCACACTGGAAATCAACAATTTGGCTTCAAGTAGATCCAAAAGACAAAACAAAACCAGAATTACGCTAAACCGGCGTTCGGGCATAGTTGCGAACCCTTACACATAAGCAGTAACGAAAGAAACACACATGTCTGTATATAATACCACAACAAAAATATAGATAATTAACTAATCAGGTTGAGTGAGACAAACTATGGCATAAGTGTTGTGTTGCTGTAAAACTTTTTTAACTCATGAACTTCTTAAAACAGCCTGTTGATATGGGCCAGGTGCAAAAATCAAAATGGAGGCACGCCTTATAGCTCCCCATATAGGTTAAAAAGCAATATACACCAAATATAAACGTATGGTCTGCATTTGAGGGGCGTAACTAGAAGAAGCCAGTGGCCCCAAGCAAACTTTTGGATTCCCTAGCCACCCCTACCAATCTCCCCCCACCCTCACCACGAACCATGTACCTAGGAAATGCCCTTTAGATAATGTAGATAATGACAAGGGGCAAATACCTCACCATAGCCACAACTATCATACTGCGGACCAATCAAATCCCACTATACTAAACCAGCATTAACAATAGTGCTATTACATAAGGACCTGATTATACAGCCAGAAGACTACCACAATACCACCACATAATGACTGAATAATACCCTACACTATTACTGAACAGTCTACAAAGACCAATACTGTCTTAATAATAAAATTTATAATAGATTTAGTGGACCATATAGTGGTAGACACCAGTGACAACACAGGCTCTGCATACTGTATATTACCTCCATAACATTAAACCATATAGTGGGTAGGATCAACCCTAGTGTACACAGGCATCTTCAGACTGGTTTTTATATTACCTCCATAACAGTGACCATATAGTGTAGACCCACCAGTGTACACAGACTCCTGCAGGAACTGTAATAAAACCACCATAAGTGACCATATATTGAGTAGACACCATTGTACAACACGGGCTCTGCAGACTGTAAATATAACCTCCATACAGTGACCATATATAGTGTAGATAGCAGTGAGTACACTACCCGTCGCAGACATATAAGTGTTAACATTGCAGTACCACCTTGTGACTCACAGTGACTTTCCTTCTGACTCAGTCATTGACTTCTCTTTTGTTCTGCAATCCTGTCCCCAGTCCGCCATCAGATTGCCGTCTCCCGAGCCACTTGTCCCTGCAGATTTAGACACATATATCTTAGTAATCCCTGACTTTTTCCAGCACCTGCCCCCCTGGCTTATATGGGTCCATTTAGCAGGCAGGGTTTAGATATAGGATATAATGGGGCCCCAAATAGGCAATGGTTTAGTTGTAAGCCAATAGAGTTGGCGCATATAGCAGGCAGGTTTAGGTAGCTATAGGGAGCCCATACAGGTAGACAGGGGTTAGGTGGGGCTAAAGGGCTATATAGGATAGGTGTAGGATTAGCTAAAGCTGAGCCCCATATAATGTATAAGCAGGCAGCTTGTGGGGGGTATAACAGCAGGCTTGTGGGGGTATACCAGCAGGCATGGTGGTGTATACAAGGCAGCATGTGGGGGTCATACGGCAGGCATGTGGGGGCTGTATAAGACAGGGGCATAATGGTGGCAGTATAGCAGCATGAATGGGGGCATATAGCAGGCATATTTTGGGCGATAGGCAGGCAATACATGTGGGCGAATATGCAGGCATATAGGGTGCATATAGGCAGCAGGCATATAGGGGGCTGTATAGGCAGGCAGGCATACAGGGGCTGTATAGGCAGGCATATTAGGGGGTGATATAGGCAGACAAGGCATATAGGGGGCTGATATAGGCCAATGCAGGCAATATAGGGGGGCTGTATAGGCAGCAAGGATATAGGGGGACTGTAACATAGGCGCCCAGGAAGTCATATAGGGGGCTGTAATAGCAGACAGGCTGATAAGGGGGCTGTATATGCAGCATGTGGGGGTATAGGCAGGCATAATGGGGGTATATGGCAGGCAATATGGGGGTATAGGTAGAGCATATGTGGGGGTATAGGAAGGCATATGGGGGGTATAGCAGGCATATGGGGGTATAGTCCAGGCATATGGGGGTATAGGCAGGCATAAGGGGTATAGGAGGCAAATGGGGGTGATAGGGCATGCATATATGGGGGGTATAGGCAGGCCATATGGGGGGGTATAGGCGTCATATGGGGTAGGAAAATAAGAATTCACCTTACTCACCTCGTCCAACGCTCCCCGATGCGCCGCTCGCTCCTTTGTGCTGCTTCTCCCTGCCAGCCTCTTTCTAGCCTCTGCAAGGGCGGCGCGGGTGATGTGAACGTCCACCGATTCCGCAGCGCCATGACCACAAGAGCCCGGCCGGGGAGGTAGCAGAGCGGGAGCGATTGAGCGTCTTCCGTTACGTGCTAGCACCAAGCCAGCCGCTAGCCCGCTGAACGAGACGGGCCCCGCAGCTCCCCGGCCCGCGCACAGTGAACTGTAAAGTTCACTTCCGGCGGGCCCAGGACGCATTACTGGGTAGCGGATGCGGTAGCAGCTGCCTCCGGGGCCCCCCTAAGGTCAGTGGCCCCTTAGCAACTGCACCCCTGCTACACCCTTTAGTTACGCCCCTGGTTCTAGCACCAAAACACTTCTAAAAACAATATTCACTTACAGGCAGCGGCACACTATCTATGTACATTGTTAAACACGTACGCAGCTGAGCCACTGCCATCGGCAGGACTACGTGAGCCAAAAAGGGCAATTACATTACGTGGGAAATCCTAAGAAGCATTTATGCTATCTATCATACATAAAAAACTATTGAGATTCTCGGTTCACATATTTTGATCAAAAGATGTTTAAGCAGGCCCGACGACTTTACAACGTGCTCTCAAATAGGGCAGTCCCTACACTAACGTTTTACCTCTACAATATAGCCACATCCCACGCCACCTCATGGGTCAACCGACCTCCTTAATCCAGAGAGAAAAAAAAATAAATCTATTATAAAAAAAACCCAAACCTGCAAGCTGCACTTCTTATGAACAGCCTGTTAGAGTGGGCAAGTTGCAGAAAATCAAAAGAGAGCAACCTTATTCCTCCCCATATAGTATAACAATCAATATACACCAAATATAACGTATGGATCTGCACAAGGAACACTGTCTGAAAAAACATATGCAAACCTGGGTGCCACTGGCAGAGGCTGGCGGCGACACATAAATATTGTGACATTAACACGCACTCGGACCACTGCCGAGCGCACACTAGATGCAAAAAGGGCAATACATTACGTGAAATCCCTAAAGAAGCATTTAGCTGTTTTAAAACATGAAAAAACTTTGAGATTCTCGGTTCACAATTTTTTCCAAAGATTTTTAAGTGCCACGCTTTAACGTGTCTCAAATGGGGCATCCTCACTATCTTTTCCCTCTCAATAAGCCAAAATTCGGGCCCTCTACGGGGTCCACCGGACCTCCTTTTCAAGAGAATAAATAAAAAACACCCAACCCAAGCTGCACTTCTTATGACACCCCTGTGGGGTGGGCGGGTGCAAAAAATCATTGGGGCCCCCTTTTCCCCCCATAAGGTTAAAAAATTATACCAAATAAAAACTTTGGTTCTGCACAAAAAAACACTTTGAAAAAAATAGCAAACCGGGGTGCCACGGCGGGGTGCGGCACAAAAAAATATAAAATTATATATATATCAACTTACACAGCACTCCACTCCAGGGGCACACTACGCAAAAAGGGGCAATACTTTACGGGGAAATCCCAAAAAGAAGCATTTATGCTGCTATATACATAAAAAACTTTGAGATTCTCGGTTCACATTTTTTGATCAAAAGATTTTTAAAGCTGCCCACGATTTTCAACGTTTCTAAAAAAGGGCAGTCCTACAGTTTCTTTTTCCCCCAAACAGAGCCCATTCAGTTTCCCCCTGGGTCCCCCCACCCCTTTATCCAAAGAAAAAAAATATAAAAACACCCAACCCCAAAAAAGCTGCACTTCTATGACAGCCTTGGAGTGGGCAGGGAAAAAATAAAAATGGAGGGACCCTTTCTCCCCTATGGGTTTTAAAATCAAAACCAAATATAAGTATGGCTCTGCACAAAAAACACTTCTAAAAAAAATATCAAACCTTGGTGCCACTGGCGGGGGCTGGGGCAACACACAAAACATATATATATATATAATTATATATATTATATTTATTTATTAATATTTATATTTTATATATTTTAAATTATTAATATATATAATATCATCATAATGTACAAAACCCAACCCTCCCAGTGTATGTGGTTTTCCCCCACCCCTCACTTGACTGACAGCTCTCTCCTAAACAAAATGGAAGAATCTGTCAGTAAGCTCATGGGTGGGGAAAGCCACATGGGACCGGGCACAGGGGCTTCTCCCCACCCAGGGACAACTTCACTGGGTGTTTTATCTTGGAAGCCCAAATGTTTTTAGGGTAAAACAATGGTTAGATTGGTAACCTGCCTATTGCATGCTGCCCCCAGTTTGGGTAGTTTATATGGGACATGTTCCCTTAAAAAACTGTAAGTTTGGTGAGGAAGCTGATTATTGGGGGTTGTTTTACAGCCAAAGATGTTGGGGTATTGACCAGAACAAAAAAAGAAAAATTTTCTAACCCCTGTCGAAAACTCAAGTAATACCCCAAAATTTCCCAAACAGTGCCTTAGGGGGCTGCTGGTCGGGCACAGGCAATGCAATAGGAAAAAACAAAAATTTCAGAAACCTCCGCACCGAAAAAAAATTTAAAAAAATCCTTTAATCTATTTAATTAAAAAAAGTTTAGGGGCTCCCAACCATTTAGCGATTCACGACAAAAGCTCTCACTCGTAGATGGTAAGAGCGTTTGTCGCCAAAGCTGTCAATGTTTTTGGGAAAGCTGAAATTTTTTTAATGAACAAAGATTAAAAAGGGTATGTTTTAATTATTTTTCGGGCGGGGCTTTTTGGAAACCTTTGAATTTAATACTTGACCGGTTTTTATTTGTTCTCAAAGCTGAGGGAATATGTGATAACCTACAAGATGAGTTACATTGAAAAACAAAAACCATGGGTATGAACAAGACAAAATAATGTTTTGCAAAACAAAAACCAAAAAACAACTCTGATTGGGGAAAAAAGGTCAATAAAAAATGAAGTAAATTTTGGATTGGGGCCCCCCCAAAAGTCCCCCAAATTTTAACCCCCTCAAAAAAACTTGTGGGTAGAATTGAAGAAAAAGCTGTACATTTACCCAAGTTAGTTGACCAATATGCACCACCATTGGGAATATGTAGGAGAAACCTGGGATCAGATGTTGGTCGAGACATGCTAAATCATTTTAAGCATGCCGAAGGGTTCAGGCATGTTGAAAGCCAAAAGGTGGTTTTAAAAAAATAATAAAATAATAAAAAAATTTTAGTTTTGAAATTTTAGGGCAAAACAGAAAAAATTTTCAGTTTCATACAAGAATCGGGAGAACAAGCAGATTTAATGTAGCAAATCAATTTTATGTTGAGTTAGATACTGTTTATAGAATGATGGTAGTTTCAGGTTAAGATGAGATAAGAAACTTGAACGTCAAAAGTTCAAAATATTGTTACCCTTTTGGTTGTCAGTAAATATAGAGCAACATATTATCTGACTTTTTAATCCTCACTGATATAATTTTAACACATTTTGTTACTCTTTTAAAGTAAACATTTATAAAAAAAATCAAATAATAATCCAACCCAGCCCAAAATTGGGAAAAATTTTTCAGTTTCTTCAAAATAATGAAAAGCTTTGTAATGAAGACTAGATCCCTTATTTGTTTTCAGCATATTTTTGATAATAGGAAGAAATTCACAATTACAACTTAATCTGAAAATCATATAAAATATGTTGAAAAGATCAAGAGAAAATTTCCATCTTCAATTTTCTTAATGAACAGTAGCTATCACTTTTTTCTTGAATTGTTGCTTTTGTTTTGGCCAACATCCACAGCACCTTTACAGTTGATATCATTTGCCAAAGTCATAAAAGGCACTTTTTTTGTTTAGGTTCAATTAACTTTCTCCACAGAGACTTAAAACTAACTAAAAGAAAAATAAATTTATACTTTAAGGCACTTAAAGAAGTTTGATGAGGCATTTTGCCAAACAGATTGGTGGTGCTTATGCTTCTTGATTTTTTTTTTTCCCAATAAAGTGAGAAATTTGGAAACATCTTTCCCCAAAAAAATCTGGCATCACTTATAAGTTCTAAGTGATTTTAAAAATTAACTAATTGCAGTAAAAGATCATGAATTTTCAGTTTTTTTTTTTAGAATGGCTGTTATCGCTAGAAAAGACACTTACATAGTTATTTGTGCATACTACAGCAATGAAATAAAGCTAGGTATTGTCTTACATACAATATGAATAAAAATTGTGAATTTCATCATCTTTACTCTTAATCTATTATCTGTCTTTAAAATGTATTTTTTTTTTAACAACATAATACAGGGGGTTTTTTTTTCAGGTAAAAAATACAAAAGTTAACATCAAGTACACGTGGCGCTCAAAAAAATTTGAAATATATATTGTATATATATTCTTCTTTCACAGTATGCCATATCAGCATTTAACAAAACAGTCATTGCATAAACAATTTTCCAATAAACATTTTTGGGCGCAGTATAAGGGAGTTGCCCCTTTTTTTTTGGGGGAAAACTGGGCCTCAAACCCATCCAATTTTCCCCCCCGTTGGACGCAGGGGTGCATGGTAGGCGCAACCTTCGCCACTTTGGGGGCCGCCCAACATGAAGGGGGATGCAAAAGGGCGGTTTTGGTCGTTCGGGGGGGGACGCACCCCATCGGGAAAACTCCGGGCATGCATAATGAGGGTTGGCAAAGTGAGGCGCTCACCCCTTCCCCACAGGCAGACCCCGTTGAATGGGTCTACCTAGCCGGAAGAGGGGAATAAAAACAAGAATAAGGATGGGGGGAAAAAAGTGCTCTAGGTCAACTGTTACAACAGTACAATAATGCAAAAGAGTTGGCTATAAAATTATTTCATTAATAAAGATAAATATCAAAGTTTTCTAAAAATGATTAAATGTATTGAAAAAGTGGATCCTTTAAAATTAGAGGAAAAATTATAAGATCGCAAAAGAAATAAATCCAGCTCCAGCTCTGTGAGGCATGGGTATGAATTAAAAAAATTGTTTTTGTTAGGTTTTAAAACATTTCCTAAAAAGAGCTAAAACATTCTAAAAAAACAACTTCAATCAAATCACTAACAAGCGTTTTGTCGCCGTCACCCGGCACTACATCGGAATTTCATATAAAAATTTTCCGGAAAAAACAGTAATTTTTAAATTCGTAAGCTTTTCCTCATTGGGCGGAGAAACCAGCCAAAGGATAGGGTGACAGTGACCCATTATAACTATGGAGTAGTATTGACCAATCAAAAAGAAGAGGGGACAGTTTAAAAAACGTAAAAAATGCCAAAATGCTGATTGGGTTGAACTACGGGGGGTTGGCTACCCCGCCAATGAGAGCGCAGCTACTTTGCCCATTGTATCATGGAGAGATGGGGGCACGAAATCCACTCCGTAAGGCATGGGGTAATTTAATAAATAAAACGTTTTTATTAAGTGTAAAAATTTTCTTAAAAGAGCTAAAACCTTTTAAAAACATACAGCCCATTTAGTTATGGACAACGGGGCAATGAAATTATGTAAATAATTTCTCTAGAAAGGGGTAGGATGACGATTGGGTTTAGACCGGGGGTGATATAATCCACCCAACTATGTAGTTCGCGAATTTTTATGTAGCAAAAAAAACGCGTGAAGGGCACCCAAAAGTTATTACTGTCATGGAAATATTCTGGGGGTGTTATTGGTTGGGAGAAGAGGGACTGTCCTGCTTTGCCCAAACACGGGTAGCTACTGAATTCATATTTATTTGTTTATTTTCGTTAACCCCCTTTATTATTGTACATTTTATATACACACATCGGTACAACTTCGTGAGTCTTTATCATTTTTATTTCTGCCATGTACAGTTTGATTATAGATTGCATTAGAAAACCCATAAGAGCGTCACTCGTTTTCCCATTACCCAAAAAAAGCGCCTCTTTTAATTTGAGCCAATAAACAAACAGAGCTCCCTCTGCATTTTTTTTCCCCATAAAACTCTATGAGATAAATAGCTAAACCCTCTGTTTGGCTAAGCAGGACGAGCCCCTCTTTCCCCCCAACCAATCACGTACTAGAATATTTCCCATAGACCAGTAACAACTTTTAGGGCGCCCTTCTATTGCTCCCTTCTTGCTACACTCAAATAGATGCACTACATATAAATTGGTGGGATTAATATCTACCGCCCGGTGTCTCAAAAACCCAAACACTCTTTTTCTGCCTGTTTTACTTGTATTTTGAAACTGTTCCCGCCTTTTCATTTGACTGTTAAAAACTACTCCATAGGTCATAATGGGTCAACTGTCGCTCCTATTCTGATTGGCTGGTTTCTGCCCGACCCAAAGAGAAAGCGCCCTTTCAGAATTTGAATTACGTATTTCCCGGCAATTTTCTATTTGCAATTCCTGATGTAGCGCCGCTGACTGTGACAAACGCGTTGTTAGTGATTTGATTGAAGTATGTTTTTAGAAGGTTTTCGCTCTTTTACAGAGAATGTTTTACACTTAATAAAAATGATTTTTTGAATCATACTCCATGCCTCACGGAGCTGAGATTGATTTCTTTTGCGATCTTATATATTTGTCCTTTAATTTTAAATGATCCACTTTTTCAATACATTTAATCGTTTTTATACAACTTTGATTTTTCACTTTATTCATTCATTCATTTGAAAGACAACTCTTTTTGCTATTTACTAACATGTTTAATGATTTTTCGATGATTTCCAGCCTGTCTAGAATCGTAGTACATGTTATGCGCAGTCCTTTCTGTGCCTAAGTCCCGCACTGCGCCTCACACACTGGCAAGGCGCAGAGAAATTTTCACAGCATGTATGAGCGCACCTCCTCGGGCGATGAATCTTACGAGCCATTTCGATCCAGGTGAGGCGCAGTCTTTCTGCGCCTAAGTTCCACACTGCGCCTCACACACTGGCGAGGTGCAGGGAACTTTTCACCACATGTATGAGCGCACCTCGCACGCCGACATAAATGAGACGCAGCTTTCACTTTAGATCGTGCGAAAACGTGCGCTCCGACGCGCCGATCTTCATACATGTCGCCTTTATTGTTTAAAGAGTATCTGTCTATCTCCTGCAGTGGGGAATATAAGTATTTGATACATTGGCAATTTTGCACATTTTCCCACTTACAAAGAAAAGATTTTTGTAATTTTTAATTTTGAGAATGTGGTCCCAGATCTATTCAAGTCATTGACCAGGTACTCTCGTGTAGTTCTGGGCTGATACCAGACCTTTCTCAGAATCATCCTGACCCCACGAAGTGAGGTCTTACATGGAGCCCCAGACCAAGGAAGATTGACAGTCATCTTGTGTTTCTTCCATTTTCTAATAATTGCGCCACCAGTTGTTGCCTTCTTACAAAGTTGCTTGCCTATCATCCTGTAGCCTATCTCAGCCTTTCGCAGGTCCCTGGTGTCTACAGACAGCTTTTTCGAGTTGTTCATGGAGCAGAGGTTGGAGTGTAAGTGAGTGTGTGGACAGGTGTCTTTTACACAGGTACTGAGCTCCAACAAGTGCAATTGATACAGTGCAGAGTAGGAGGGATTTTTAAAGAAAAACAAATAGATTTGAGAGAACCAGAATTCTTGCTGGTTGGTAGATGATCAAATACTTATTTCACGCAATAAAATACAAATCAATTATTTTTTTAGATTCTGTCTCTCACAGTTGAAGTGTACCTATAATAAAATTACAGACCTCTCCATTCTTTGTAGTTGGGAAAACTTGCAAAATCCCTAGTGTATTCTCCCCACTTATTCTCCCCACTGTATGTCTTATCTCCTATGCAGTTTAGACCGGAGTTTTGTTGTTTCCTATCTCAAATAAGTTCTTATGAGCAAGATGAATTTGGTCAATTACATATTAAAGTTATATGTGCTGCTTTCACATCCACATGGTAACTAGAAGGGTATTGAGATAATGATATTTAGGGACTTCACATCCCATTATACCCATGAAGATGGGCCATGGTTTTGCTAGTAGAGCGTTATATTAGTTTTTGCAACTAGAACTAACTCCAACTGTAATGCTTTTTTGAAGGCACCCTGGTTTAAGAGTTCAGATTTTAAAGTACTAAATTGTGTGTTACTTGTAGTATTTCTGGCCAATTATTCTTAATTATCCCATTCACTTTCAACCAGGTTTTATCATCTTGCATCTTCCACCTGGTGTAGGTTTCTATCTCTGCTAAGAAAATTTTGTGCCATCTACTTATATGTTTATAATATATTTCTTCCAAAGTAATTAAGTGGGAGGGCCACAGCAGCTCCCATGTATCTGGGGTATATTGGTTGAACTACACAGTGTTGATTTCCTTTACCACAACTTTCAATTAGGGTAGAGGTGTACCTAGGTCCTTGGAAATTACTTTTTTGTATACAATGTTAACACAATTTTAACTTTGAATTTGTAGTTATACTTGTTGCTACTTTGGCATGGAATAGATTTTTTATCTTCCCCTGTAGCAGTAAGTATGGTCTTCTTTCTGTGATTCGGAGTAAATGTAATCCCCATTTTCTGTGGGATAATATGTTATCCTACAGATTTTGTAAGGAAATGTTTTATTATTTTGATTATGGGGGCAGCAATCTTGCTTTTAACAGCATTTAGAGAGATGCTTTACAGCAGTGATATGTTCATAGGAGCATGTGAACAGGAGCTTTTCTAGGCAGCTCTGTAACCTGTTAAGAAGTCATTGTGGAGGGAAAGGGAGAGTGAGAGATGTAATTCCTATTATCAAAAGTGGATCCTGCTTTATTCATAAGCATTGGTGTCACCTTTCTGTGTAACACTGCATGTTCTGATAATGAGACTTCTGAAAATTTTTCTTTATAGAACAGAAAGTGTCACACTATTATTAGGCCTAGTGGCCAAAGTAAAAACTGCAGGATTTCAGGATTTTTTTTTTAGTTGATACTGAGAAAACATAAAAAACACAACTCCAGATTCCTGAAAATATGTGTTTCACATAAAAACATGAGTTCAATAATAGGACATTTAATGATGATACATTTTCTGTAATTCTCACAAACTGAATGCTTGATAATAAGTTTTAAGCTCAATATAATTGATTCACCTAAAGTGTTTTGGTCTAATTTGTGTGTAATAAGCAACTCTGTGCCTATGGTTTTGCCAACCATATTTATGTAGTTTTGGAGTGATTAATGGAGATTTTCGTTTGTAGCCATAAATTATTCATGGAATAATCATAATTTTAAGCAGACTACTTCTCAAATGAAGATTTTTACATAAACTTAAAATTGCATCCACTTGGGTTAATAATGAGTTATAATTAGAGATGGGCGAATTTCTCAAAAATTCGATTCGGTCACTTCACCGAATTTTCCGACAAAAATAAATTCGCTCCGAATTACTTCGGCACGAATCGCGTTAAAAAGCAGCTATTTCCAGCTGCACAAGCCTGCGGGGTCTGTAAAAGTTTGCCATGCTTAAATATGCGAGGGAGTTGGTTTGGTTTCTACAATGTTTGTTTTGTAGGGACACGCAGAGGGGGACGCTGCCCTCTTGAATCGCTTCACTATAAAATTCCCTGGGCCACTTAAGAGGGCAAAACTGCCCAAAAAAACTCAACGGGTGTAGCCTAAAAGTATGCCGCGAAAGCGGGAAAAAAAACAAGGAGAGCTCGGGGTGGCAAATTAGTGACAGATGTGGGGGTGACGGCGGCACCCAAAGCAGCATGGGGTCGGGCAGGGCACATGACATTCTGGAGGTGGCAAAACCGGGGAAAGCCACGAGGGGCACAATGACTGAAGGGGGGGGTCACGGCGGCAGCTTTATGGGGTCGGCAGGGCACAATGACATTTGGGGGCGGCAAAACAGTATTAGGCCCACAAGTGCCAAAATGATTAGTTGGAGGTACGCGCAGAGCAGGGTGGGCAGGGCACAAATGCATTTGGGGGCCCCGGCCCCAAAAGATTGGCCACAGATGGCAAATACCATGTGGGGGCACGGCGCGCGAATGATCGGGCAGTGGCACAATGACATTCGGAGGGGGCCCAAAACTTTAGGCCACAGAGTGGCACAATCACACAGTGTGGGGGTCACGGCGGCGCAGTAGAGATAAGGCAGTCCCAAAAATGACATTCTGGAGGTGGCAAAACAGTATTACCACAGAGTGGCACAATCCACAGTGTGGGGTCCGGGGCAGCAGCTGGGGTCGGCGGGGCACAAGACATTCGGAGGCACAAAAAACATTTTAGGAAAAGGGGGCAAATAAACAGTGGGGGGTCTGAACACAGATAGATCAGGCATGGCCAATAAATTTTTCTGGAGGGGAAAAACAGGGGAAACCCACAGAAGGGGCACAATGAGGGAAGCGGAGGTCAGGGCCCCAGCAATGGGGTCACGTGGCACAATGACACATGTGGGGGGCACGGCAGAGTCCAGCAGCAAATAGGCAAAAGGGGCACAATGAATTCTAGAGGTGGCAAAAAAGGGGGGAAGCAAAGTGGCCAAGACGGGGAGGCGAGGTCCCGGCAGCACATGGGGTCGGCATGGCACAATGATCTGTGGGGACATGGCAGGAATACGCACCATGGGGTCAAGAGTTCACAAGGGACTTTTGGGAAATTTGGCAAAACAGGGGGGAAGCCAAGAGTGACATTGATGAGAGCGGAGGTCACGGGGGGCAGAGAGGGGCCGGGCGGGGACAATGACCAGTGTGGAGGACGGGCAGCAGCCACCGCAGCTTTAGGAGATGAGAGTGGCACAATGACATTCTGGAGGTGGCAAAAGGGGAAACCCAGAGTGGCACAATGACTGAGAGCGGAGGTCATGCGGCAGGAGATGAGGTCAGGCAGGGCTCATGACTCAGTGGGGAAAGGACATGGCGGAATCACGCAGCGGGCATGAGGTCAAGAGTTGCACAATACATTCTGGAGGTGGCAAAACAGGAGGAAGCCACAGGTGGCACAATGCTGAGAGCGGAGGTCACGGCGGCAGCAATGAGGGCAGGCAGTGGCACAATGACATTTGGAAAGGCGGCAAAACAGTATTAGGCCACAGTGGCCAATCACACAGTGGGGAGGTCCGGCGGCAGCAGTTATGAATAAGGGAGCTGGCACAATGACATTCTGGTGTGGCAAAACAGGTTATTAGGCCAAGAGTGGCACAATACAGTGTGGAGGTCAGGCGGAGCAGCATGAGGTCAGGCAGTGGAAACAATGACATTTCTGGAGGCTACAAAAACAGATTGCCACAATTTGGCCAATCACACGTGTGGGATGAGAAAAGCAGCGGGGGCTTGAGTTTCAGGCATTGCACTGAAATTCGGGGGAAAAACAGGAGAACCACAGAATGGAACAATGACTGAGAGCGGAGGTCACGGGGGCCCAGCAGCTGAGGTCAGGCATTTGGCACAATGACACAGTGTGGAGGGCAGGGCCCAGGAGTCACAGCAGAGAATAGGTCGAAAAGTGGCACAATGACATTCTAGAGGGGCAAAACGGGAGAAAGCCACAGGGATGGAATTGACTGAAACGGAGGTACGGCGGCAGCAGCATAGGCAGGCAGGGGCACTAATGACTCAGTGTGGAGGCGGGCCCAGGAATCACAGCAAGCAGCATGGGTCAGGGGAGTGTCACAATGACATTCGGGAAAGTTGGCAAAAACGAGGAAGCCACGAGTGGCACAATGACTGGAGCGGGGGTCACGGCGGAGCAGCATGAGGTCAGGCAGTGGCACAAGGGACACAGTTGAGGAATGGCAGCGCCAAAACACAGCATGGGGGCAGAGTGGGCACAATGACATTTTGGAGGGGGCCCAAAACGGGAGGAAACCACAGATTTGGCACAATGACTAGAGCGGAGGTCATGGGCGGCAGCAGATGAGGTCAGCAGTGGACACAATGACTCAGTGTGGAGGACAGGGCAGGAATCCAGCAGCAGCATGAGGTCAGAGAGTTGCACAATGACATTCTGGAGGTGGCAAAACAGGAGAGCCACAGGTGGACAATCCGTGAGCGGAGGTCACGGGCGCGCAGCTTTGAGGAAAGGGCAGTGGCACAATGACTTTCTGGAGGCGGCAAAACAGTATTAGGCCAGGGGTGGCACAATCACACAGTGTGGGGTCACGGCGGGCAGCAGTATGAGTAAGGCAGTGGCACAATGACATTCTGGAGGTGGCAAAACAGTATTGGGCCCACAGAGTGGCACAATCACACAGTGTGGAGGTCACGGCGGCAGAAAGCATGAGGTCAGGCAGTGGCACAAGACATTCTGGAGGCTACAAAACAAGTATTAGACCCAAACAAAAGTGGCACAATCACACAGGTGGAGGTCACGACAGCAGCAGCATGATAGGCAGTGGCACAATGAAATTCGGAGGTGGAAAAACAGAAGGAAGCCAAAGAATGGCACAATGACTGAGAGCGGAGGTCATGGGCGGCAGCAGCATGAGGTCAGGCATGGCACAATGACACAGTGTGGAGGGCACGGCAGGAGTCACAGCAGCAGATGGGGTCAGAGAGTGGCACAATGTCATTCTAGAGGTGGCAAAACAGGAGGAAGCCACGGAGTGGCAAATTGACTGAGAGCGGAGGTAACGGCGGCAGCTGCATGAGGTCGGGCAGTGGCACAATGACAGTGTGGAGGACATAGCAGCAGCCACAGCAGCAGCATGAGGTCAGAAAGTGGCACAATGACACAGTGTGGATGTCACGGCAACAGCAACAGCAGCATGAGGTCATAGAGTGGCACACTGACAGAGTGTTGAGGTGGGTGGCACGCCCAGTCCCTGGTAAAGAGGGTGGAAGGCAGATGGGGAAACTGTCAGCAGATGTGTGGCATCAGGCGGGTGGCGGCATCAGAATAGTGGCTGAGGCAGGGAGTTTTAACCCAGACTGACGCCGAAGGCATTGGTGTGTGGAAATCCTGGCCGATCCACGCCGGAGTCATGTTGGGACAAAGGTCAGTCGTTCTACATTTCCCGTGGACAAGCTGGTTCTCCTTGGGGTAACGTGGCCCCCCCCCGCACTAAACCCACCCGCTTTGTTGCCACACTACGGGCCCGGGCAGGACAGCTTCTCCACTGCAAACTCGGCAAGTTGCGGCCACACATCCAGTTTGGCTCCCCAGTAGTCCAGCGGATCTTCTAACTGAGGTGGCAGAGTGCTGTCCAAGTAGGCCACAACCTGTTGGTTCAGGGACTGCTCCAGGTCCTGCTGCTGCTGCTGGCGACTGCCCTCCCCACCTAGGCGGGTGAAGGAAGCTGCTCATCAGTGACTCCCGAAATTAGGTTACTACTGATGGAGCTGGTACTGTCCTTTCCCCCCCACCTTTCCCCCCGCAGCCGCGGCAGAGAGTACGTGAGCGCTGAGGAACCCCCGGTCAGACCTGTCAGAGGAGGGACGATGCCGCACATAGACAGCGGCCAACTGGGTTACGGAGGATTTTCCCCCTAGATTTTGAGTTTGTCTTCCCTCTCAATAGCTGGGTAAAGGCTCCCCTTTTTGGGCCGGGGGAGCGAGGCTCCAATAGGGTGGAGAGCCAGAAAATCATCCCTCTGCCGGATGCTGACTATTCGGGTGTCACTAGCCCGGCAAATAAACATGCTGCGGGCCATCTGCAAAGGACTCGAGGGGGCTCCCTGCCTCCATTTCACTGTATACTGCCACGGTGCTTGAGGGTCATCTGCTCGTCTTCCTCGTCTCCATACACCTCCTCCAGCTGCTCCTGCCCCCTCCTCTTTGTCACCTGGGTAGAAAATCCACTCATTTCACCAGACAATGCTTCTGCTCAATGTCCCCTCCTCCCCCCTCCTCCATTTCAGTCCCCACCGGACTCATGTGGCCACGAGATGTAGTGCCAATCTCCAGTCCCCTGCCCAGACATATTTTTCAGCATCTGTTCCAGGACATGAAGCAGTGGAATGACGTCATTCATCCCCTAGTCCTGGCGACTGACAATAACGTCGCTCCTCGAATGGCCTCAACAAACGGCAGGTGTCACGCATGAGCTGAATGGCTGACATCAAAGTTACACAGGGAGTACTTCTGTCTGCCTGGATCCCTCAAAAAATTGTTAATGGCCTTTCCTGTTCATACGGGCGGTCCAACATGTGCAGGGTGGGGAAATTCCAGCGGTTGGAAACATCACATATTAGAGTGTGTTGGGGGGGGCCATTCTGCCGCTGCAACTCGAGGAGGGTGTTCCCGGCTTTGTAGAAGGATAAAGTGCATGCACAGTTTCCTGGCCATTTTCAGAATTTTTCTGAAGATCGGTTTGGGAAAACTTCAGGAACCTTTTCACAACCAGATTGAACACGTTTCGCCATGCAGGGTGCATGGACCATCCCTCCTCGGTGCAGCGCGGAACACCATGTTCCTCCCATTGCCCCTCACCATGGTTCCGATTTGCCCGTTGGCGCGGAGAAAGCCCAACATCGATTTCTTGCTGCATGACGCGGAGCAGTTCCTCCCCTGTGTGACATCGTTCGCCAGGCAAGCCAGGTGTAGAACTGCGTGACACCCCTGTGCCCTACACATGGGTTTTGATGGAAGTAGTACTTGTGGAGGCTGAGATGGGGGGTGATGGTGAAGGAGGAGAATGCGGACATTGGCGCAGGTGCAGCAGTTTGACAAGTGGGGAGAAAGCGGCGTCTCCTGTCCAAGTTGTTGGTGTGCCTGGCAGGAAGCACATTCACCCAAATGGGCCCCTTAAAGGACATGTATGGGCCCCGACCGTCGTTACAGCTCCAGACGTCCGCGCTGCCGTGCACCTTGGAACAAACCGATAAGCTCAAGGACTGACCGACCTTCTGTTCTAAAATATTTATGAAGTGGGTGGTACTGCCTTTTTGGAAAAGAAATTACGGGTTGGAACTTCCATCTCGGCTCGGCACAAGCCATTAGTTCTCTGAATGGTTGCTGAGTCCACCATTTGGAAAGGAGGGACCCGCAATACCAACAACTTGGACAGGAGCACGGTCAGCTGCTGCACCTTAGGATGGTTTGGACGCATACTGTTGTCTCTTTGCAATCGCCTCGCTGAACGACTGCTGGCGCCAGAGTAGCGAGGAGCAGGAGCATCTGGACCGGCAGATGATGTCAAAGAGAAACAGCTCCCCTTTTGCAGAGGTGGGGAGCCTTGACTGGCTGCAATGGCATGCATGCCACTGGGGGCTGCTGCTGCTGTTGCTGCGGCGGCAGTATGGACCACCACATCTGAGCCACGTTTCTCCCAGGCCACGGATGGTGACGCTGCATGTGTTGATGCAGGGGCCCTGGGGGCCAACGTTAAATCCCTGGCCACGCTTCACTTTTGCCCACAGATTCTACATATACCCATATTCGGCTCCTCCGGTGTCTTAGCAAAGAACTGCCCACGGGCCCAGTATCGGATTTTACCGCCAACGCTCCGCACTGAAATGACTACTGCCACCGTTGCCTCGCTGAGCCCTGTGCCGCTACTTTCTTGGACCTGCGAAGCGGAGTTTTTACCCCGTGGCCGCTGGCTCCCGACCTCACACTGCTGCTATCCTGTTGATCACGGCACACGACCCACTTGCTGGCTGCGCTGCTGCCTGACGCGCAAGCTGACGCCCTCTTCTCCTGACAATGAGAAGCCCTTGCCTCACCCGGCTCCCAAGTGGGTCGGTGCTACATCATCATCGATTTTGTGTTTCATCATCACTGCTGTCCTCATCACCGGTTTTGGTATGCCGAGGCTGACCTCTCACAACATGACCTCCCATGCCACTCTCCACATCTATACTTTGCCGCCTACTGCAAGAAGCAGGGGTATTGGCCATTTTTTTCGCTGCCAAGTAGCTGCTGACTGCCCTCCTCAAATTGTTCATCCTCGCTTATAGTGGCGCTGAGCCCAGACCACTAGTAGATCTCTGGGTGAGGGAACTGATGGGACAGAGGCGGGTTGAGGACAGGTGGGGCCGCTGACCCGTCCCGGGCCATGCCAACTAAGGGTTGTGTCTGAGGTTCCCACCCACTCTTGGCTGGGGTTGTCAATGTCATCTGGGGGGAAGAGGAGGGCCTAGTCAACCAAATCAAGAACCCTTGGGGTTTCTTTTAACAACACACGCCCCCTAGATGACAGCGGCAGTTGTGGCTTCAACGAGTGACCCCCGCTGCGACGTTCCCCTTGCTGTGCTGCGACCTGGGCCTGTTCCAGGAATGTTTATGCCACTGCCACTCGCAGGTGCAGAGCCCGCCATCTCTCGTCTGACATACTGTTTGTTCTAAATGTACAGACATGTTTGATGATGATATCTTATATGATAAATTACACCATGTTTTTTACTCCAAATGAACCCAGTAACAGCTTGGGTAACCCTTGGATATAAATTGCGCTCCCAAATGGCCAGGAAAAATTTACTTGTATGTGCCGTTTAAAAACACTGTGTGTTTTACTAAATGTAAAAGCCAAACAGGCTTAATTAACCTTCGACATGAATTAGGCTACAGGAAAAATTTATATATTTTTGGGTTTGAAAAGACGGTTTATTTTTGTCAGCACACCAGCAAAAGCAAAGCTTAATTAACCCCTGGATGTAAATTGCGCCAAAGAATTGAGCCGCACAAAATAGTAGCTTTGAGCGTGTTACAATTGCGTTTTTTTCTACGCCACACAAAAAGAGATACAGTTGTAAATTAACCTTGCTTGTGGGAATTTTGGCTAAAGGAAAAATTTATATATTTTGGCGTTGAAAAAGACGGTTTATTTTTGTAGGCACACCAGCAAAAAAACGCTTAATTAAACCCCTGGATGTAAATTGCGCCAAAGAATTGAGCCGCACAAAATAGTAGTTTGTTCGTGTTACAATTGCGTGTTTTCTACGCCACACAACAAGGAACAGTTGTAATAACCTTTGCTTGTGAATTAGGCTACAGAAAAATTATATATTTGGCGTTGAAAAGACGGTTTTTGGGGTCAGGACACCAGCAAAAAAACGCGTAATTAAACCCCTGGATGTAAATTGCGCAATAGAATTGACAGCCAAAAATGAAGTGGTATTTGTATTGTAATAACGCTGTTCTTTAAATGAATGACAACAGGAACTGCTTAGATCCCACTTGATATTGAAAAAGTATGCAGCTGCAGTGGACGACACTGGTTTCAGATCCATACCCCAAAAAATTAGAATAGAAAATTAAAAAACGTCTCTGAGACAGTGAACCCCACAGAAATCGCTATATAAAAATCAATTCTTCAGTAAGAGCTATCAGCCGCGGCAGCACCTTCCCTGATGAGCACAGTGAGAGGAGTGTGAGCTCCCCCGGGGTCGCGCCCGGACTTATATAGTGTGGGTTGACGTCACCCGATCCCGCCCGGGCTCTGATTGGCTTCATCTCTGCACATGTCATGCAGGCTATGCCCTTCTTCCCCCCAGATGCTTTGCCCCATGTAGCGCCATGTGCTCGCAGCCATTTTATCAATCAAAAGCACACTTCGTTCACCCGAAGTACCCCAAAGTTCGACTTCGTTCCGAACCGAAGTTTTCCTGAAATTCTAAACGAATTCCACTTCGTTAGAATCAATTCGCCCATCTCTAGTTATAATTAATAGAAAAACAAGAGTCTATGGAAGAAGAAATCTGTAGTCTCGTATATTTTATAGCACTTGTGGACCATTTCACCTGTGATTTTTCTTTAGCTTTCAATATAATTTCTGTACTATTTTAAGCTATTGGTTTAGATTGGTTGATTTTGAAATTTAACTTTTCCTGTAAATCAATTATGCAGTTGAGTCACATTATCATGACCACCATCTGATATCCAAAGTCACCACCATTTGCAACATGGACTGTAGCTACACAGGCTGGGAGCGGCCCACAGGTGCTGGAATGTACTTGGGGATATTCTATGGAGTAGACATAATGATTAAGTTGGTACTGCACTGCGTTTAAGTCTGGGAAATTAGGGGGACAGGATAGTACTTGGAAGTCTTGGTTATGCTCTTCCAACTAATGTTGGACATTCAAGCTGTGTGACATTTCGCTTTGTGTTGCTGGAAGAACTCATTAGCCCAAGGAGAGACAATCAATGGGTTTACATGATCTTCAAGGATGGATTCACACCTAAATCAATTGAGAGTGTCTTTCGACATGGGTAAGTGGGCCCAGAAAATGCCACAAAAATATTTTTAGACCATAACTCTGCCACCCTTCCAGTAATGGTTGTAGAGCGTTTGTCCTCTGTTTTTTTTTTTTTTTTGTCTGACACAAAAAAATCCCTCTGTTTGAGCAAGAAGAGAACTCATATAAGAAGGAAACCCATTGCCATTGGCCAGCGCAGGTCCAATTTCGATACTGAAAATTGAAGCCTTTACTGACAAGAAACTTGGTTTCAGGTATGCAGACATTCTAAGGTGCTGAAACTTAATAATCACCCCTAAAAAGACCCCATATTGGAAACTACACACATTAAGGAATATATCCAGGGGTGTAGTGGGTAAATTCACCCCACAGATCTTTCACAAATTTTTTAGGTGTTACGCTGTGAAAAAGAAAAACATTTTTTTTTCCAACAATCTGAAATTTTCGGATAAAATGTTTCATTTTACAAGGAATCCTGGTAAAAAAAAGAACTCAAAGTTTGTTACAAAATTTCTTGAAAGTTCCGCAATCACCTAAATGTTGTTGCAAACTGCTGTTTGGGCACATGGCAGGACGTACAAGGGAGGGTGTGCTATTCGGATTTTGAAACACAGATTCTGGTGGTTGCCATGTCACATTTGCAAAGCACCCAAAGTACTAGAACAGTTGAAACCTTCTAGAAGTCACCCCATTTTGGATTCAAAACCCCTCATGGATCTCATATAGGGGTGTATTGTGCTTTTTGAATGCCCAAGTGTTCAATGATATAAATTTTATATAGTTTTTTTTTATATTTAATTACTTTTACACAATAGAAATGCATTTGTAAAAAAATGTGTTTTTATGTCATCATAGTCTGATTAAATCCATTTTTTGGAAGGCAGAATGAAGAAAATACTATAATCCTAGTACTGTTTTTTGTTTTTATTGTTAACAGCACTCTCTGTGTAGCATACGAGACAAGTTAGTTTTACTCTATGAGTCCATACGATTGTGGTGATACCAAATTTACATAGTTTTATTTTATGCTGAAGTACTTTAAAAAAGTGATATGTGGGCCCCATGTAGGTAGGTGATGGTGGGCTCCATGCAGGTCCTTTATAGTTGTGCCTCATTTAGGTAGGCAATTGTGGGCCCCAGGCAGCCGGGAGGCTGGGACCCATTACTGAAAAAGAAGGAAAAAAAAATCAACTCACCTTTCGCCACATTCTCCCAATGCAATGAGAGGCAGGACGGCTTAGATTGAACCCTGGCATAGGCGGCGCAGTGATGTAATGTCATGATGCCACCTACAGTATGTCAGCACTAGCAGCCGACGCCTGGTAAGCTTAAAGGGGTGTTATCGTTTGAGCTGTTTGGGCTGTTCAGCTAATTTTCTCAGATTGAGTTTGAAATCCAGGGGCGTGTCTCTCCTGTCAGCAGGCGTGTCTCTCCTCCCAGGAGGCGTGTCTCCCCTCACTGAAGAACTGTAACATCATCATTTTGTTTGAAGCAGGGGATGCAGAAGCTTGTAGCCTCTGTAGCCTCCTGCATGCTTCTAATGTCTGCAGCCTTGAGGCTCCAAACACCAGCAAGCACCTGTCATATGTCTTAGTTTACACACAAATGACGCTGAAAGCCAGCAGCTTTAACTTCTAGTGGTGTTCACCCAAATTGTACTGACAACAGGCAGAGACCTTTACTCAACTACAAGGACAAATGTCAGCTTCAAGTAAAGATCTCTGCTTCCTGTCAGTGACATGTGAGTGAAAACAATGGGGGGAGAAGCAAATCAGCTTTGAGAGAAGGCCCTGCTCAGCTTGTAACTAACTTGGGCTGTTGGTGCAGCGGTAGAGCAGTGAGCAGTGATAGAGTATTGCTTTTACAACGAAGGGGTTTGGAGTTCTAGTCCCCTCACAGAGTATATTCCCCACCCCTCCTAAATTCTACACATATGTAGAGTAACCTAAAATATATATGTCAATCTCTATAATGATATATATACACATACATAGCTCCCCTATATCATGTCTCATCCCCCAGAATATATGCATTGTATCACATATGTTGGAAGTGCTTGGTGTGACTACTGTGACAATGGGACACTATATAGGGGAGCTTTGTGTGTGTATATGAATAAAATTATAGATGTCTACACATATATTTTCATATCTTTACATGTGTACAATTTATAAAAGAAGAAAAAAATACTGATGGGACTTGAACTCCTAACCTTTATCTTGCAGAGTGGATCAGCTAAGCACTGCACTATACAAGCAGCTTATGCAGACACAGTGTTGAATCCTTATGTTATACACTACAAATAATGACGTCATAAGGTGGCAGGGCTTGCTTTAGATCTGAGGAACAGAACGCCCTCTTTTCAAAGTAGCAGCTTAAGGACTGGACCTGTGAGGAGGTGAAACAACCTCTTGGCAAAAGCCCTTTAAACAGCCTTGGTTTTACTATCAATTTTAACAGCTCAGAGGGGAGTAAACACAGAGTGTGCAGGCAGCCAATCACAGTGCAGGGGGCGTGTCCGGGGCGTTTCCTGTCTAGGGGCATATCCCAACAGGCTGAATCAAATGTCAGCCAGCCAATCACAGTGCAGGGGGCGTGTCTAGGAAATCGATCAGGGGGCGTTCCGACCAGTAACAGAGCAACAGCAGAAACAGAATACAGATTTATAGAGAAGCTGATATCTGCTAAACCAAGTGACTGAAGTAATGCAACCCAATTACAAAAGTGCTTATTTTTACTGTCCCCATAATCTGAGACATGATCTTTGTAACAATAAAACCCCTTTAAGGCATTTGGCTTACAAGGGAGAGACGCCTCAATCCTGTACAACAATGGCATATTTCTTCAGCGGGCTTTCTGAGGCAGGATGTGGCGGCTGGGCCCTCTTTGGCGGCGACACGCCACCGGATCTTGGGACCCAACGAGAGTTTCACCAACTCCCTGATGGGCAAGTCAGAACCTGCTGCTAATACACAACTATAAATTCTCAAGTACGCTTGGTGAGTTAGATTCATGATGTAAAGTGGCCTAGAGCAGACATGTTCCCATCAGATGACAAGGAATATTTAAAAGCCATAGGTAGGTTCTATATGGAACATGGAAAAGAGGTTGAGGAAGGTCTCCAAGGGGATGGAGCATCTGTTAAGTCAATAGACCCCAAAGAAGTGCCAGGCAGAAAAGAATTCTAATTCAATAACCTTTGAGCTTCGCTATCTGACATAGACACGAAAAATCCACCTTCAGTGAAGAAAACACCACAAACTAAAAATATTTTTCATAGTGCATTTTTTATTTTTTTTTTGGCTTTCAGATAACATCTGTTCACATTGTTTCAAGAAAACAAACAAATGCTGGGAAAAAAAGCCAAGAAAATGGCTATAAAAACATGGCATTTTCCATAAAAATACAATGGAGGAAACTTAATTTAAAGTTTCATATCATATATGTTAAACCACCCTTGGCCGTGCAATTTTTGGTTGCAGCCAAAAAACAATATGAAGCTATGAGAAATAAACACTTGAAACTCCCTGCAATATTGTATTCCTATAGCATGCTGTGTTTTGGAAAGAAAAACATAAGGGACCCATTGACTTTAGGTAACATCTGGGTGCTACAACCAAAAAAGCAAGGAAAACAATTCAGGGAAAAAAAACACAAAAAAGTACTTTACTTAAAAATTGAAATGTGAAACAAAGGAATATTTTTTTGGCCAGGTATACTGGATTAACTCCTTACCAACATTTGACATAACCAGGTTAGGGGTGGCCCACAGAGGAGTAGGGGAAAACCCTGAAAGGTCTCTGGACAAGGTGAGCCACTTTCAGGGATAAAGGCAGAGAAAAAGAGGCAGAAAGCAAGAGAGAGAGTTACAGTTGAAACCAGAAGTTTACACACACTATATAAAAAGACACATATGCATGTTTTTCTCACTATCTGACATGAAATCAGAATAAACCTTACCCTTTTTCAGTCACTTAGGATTGCCAAAATTTTTTATATTTGCCAAATGACAGAATGAAAAAGAATTTTTAAGGCATTTTTATTACTGTCTGCAAAGTCAAAAGTTTACATACATTAGGATGATTATCCTTTAAACAATTTGTGACAGCCCATATACCATTAAAAACCGGTATCCATTACCATTGATTACCGACCTCTTCAAGCGCCTCCGGGGAGTTAAAGTCTTTTCCAAATTAGAATTGCGGGGGGCTTATAACCTCATTCAGATCCGCAAGGGTGATGAGTGGAAGACGGCCTTCAATACTTGAGATGGGCACTTCGAGTATCTGGTGATGCCCTTCGGCCTGTGCAACGCTCCAGCGGTTTTTCAGGAGTTTGTTAATGACATTTTCCAGGATCTCCTGTATACCTGAGTGGTTGTCTACCTAGATGATATTCTGTTTTTTTCGCCCAATCTGGAGGCCTACCAGTCGCATGTGCACCAGGCACTGAGACGTTTGCGTGATAACTATCTCTATGCCAAGCTGGAGAAATGCCAATTCCATCAAACCAGCCTCCCGCTTCTCAGATATATTATCTCAGACAAGGGTCTGCAAATGGACCCCACAAAATTGTCCGCTGTTCTGCAGTGTCCACGACCTGTTGGCCCCCAGGCCATACAATGTTTCTTGGGATTCGCCAACTACTACAGGCAATTCATCCCCCATTTTTCAACGCTGGTGGCCACCGATTGTGGCTCTCACCAGGAAGCGTGGCAACCCGAAAGTGTGGCCACCAGCTGCTGAAGAGGCCTTCTCCAACATGAAACCAGCCATCGCCTCCGCACCTGTGTTGTCCTGGCCTGATACCAGAGTCCTTTCTTTTTAGAAGTAGACGCCTTTTCCGTAGGGGCAGGAGCAGTCCTCACTCAAAAGGGGCCCAAGGGCCAGACCCGGACCTGCGGGTACTTCTCTAAAACATTTTCGCACGCCGGGGATCGGGAACTGCTGCCCATCAAGCTGCCCTTAGAGGGAAGGCTCCACCTCCTGGAGGGTGCTTAGCATCTGGTAAATATTTTTACTGACCACAAAAAATCTTTTTTCCCTTAGACCGCACAAGCTCAATCCATTTAAAGCCAGGTGGTCTTTTTCTTCCCCCATTTCCATTTTGTCATCACTTCCGCCCGGGGAGAAGAACATCAAGGGCGATGCCCCTTTCTCTGCTCTATGTTAGGGGGAAGGGCCACCCTGGCACATTGTACCCCCAGAATGTCTGATATCGTGCCCCATAACCCTCCAACGTGCTCCTTGGGAAGACGTATGTGCCCCTGTCTCCGGTTTAAAGGGTCGAAAGGGGGCCAAATGCTCTCATGCGGGACACCGGGGGGGAAGTCTTGTTCTTTGATCCCCCGGTTCCTGGTGGCCCGATCTCGTAAAGGTAAAGGAGTTTGTGGAAGACTGTACCACCTGTCCCCTGAAAACAAATCCCTCGCCTAAACCTCGATTTGCTACAGTCTCTGTTTGGTTCCCTAACATCCCGGGGCCACTTTCCCAGGTCTTTATCCCGATCTACCCCCTCTGACATAATAGTTATCGGGGGTGGTCACTGCCCGTTTCTCCAAAAGGCGCATTTTTTGTTCCCCGCCTGGTTCCCTTTCCCCCCCACTGCCAATTTTTTTTTTAAAACATATCTTCCGGCGCATGGCTTCCCCCAACCATTTTTTTTCTGCCCGGGGATCTAAATTTTGTCTCTCGGTTTTGGGGGGGTCTCTGCTCACTACTAAAGTTGATCGGACTTTTTCTTCGCTACCCCCCCGCAATCCAAGGGTCGGGTGAAAAATGAATCGGGTCTTGGGTACTTTCTCCGCCACTAAGGTTCATAAGACAAGTTTATTGGTCCAGTCTGTTACCATGGGCAAATTTTTATAATTCTCTAGAATCCGATTCTGCTGGGCTTCCCCCTTCTTCATTGTCTTGGGTCAGCACCCCCGCCACCCCTTCCGGCCCCTGCCTCCTCGTTTGTTCTGGGGTGGAAAATCTACCCAAAGACTTATTGCCTATGGGAAGAGAAACCCCGATCTCTGTTTTCGGGCCCTGCTCGGGGAAAAGTTCAAGCAAAACAAAAAAGAAGCCCCCATCAATCTTTGCTCCGGAGATAGGGTAGGGCTACTCCCGGGTACGCTATTGAAAATTCCTAGCTACAAGCTTGGCCCCCGGGTTATTACCCCCCTTCGAAGTCCGAACGTATTAACCCGGTGGCCACAAACTCCTACCCCCTTCCACTAGGGGCGCACCCCAATTCCTTGACTCTCCCTGATAAAACCCCAGTCGTCCGTAATGGGTTCTCACATTGTGGTTCCCTTGTCTCCCATAGCGACTCCCCCAATGTGTTTTCGTCGGGGAGTTTTTTAGCCATGAAGACGGTTAGGAGGAGACAATTTTTTTTCTGGTCGAGGGAAAGGGGGTTTGGGCAAGAAAGGTCGGGGGGACCCGGGGGGACAACATCCGGACCGGAATCCCTGACTAAGTTTTCTGTGGGTTTGGGAAGGGGGGGGAATAAGGGGGGGGTACTGTTAGGCCTGTCCCCCGAGACCCCCGTATGGGGTCGGGGGCACATGCCCCCCCTGAGCGTCTCCTGCTGGGGGGCGATGCCGCACCCCGGGTTCCCCCGGGTTTTTGCATTTTCCCTGCAGCGCTCCTTTTTGCGGCCGGCACGCGCTTCCCCCCGGCGTGCAGGGGAAACTGCATCAATTTAAAGGGACCGCGGATGATTGGTTTTCATCGGGGTATCCTATTTAAGTCCTGCCCCCCCCCACTACCCTTGCCAAAATTCGATTGCCTGTGCCTTTGAGAGGAAGGTTCCGTTTTTTTATTGCCTTTACCGTCTATCGACCCTTTTGCCTCCTCCCCGCCACGGACCTCCTGCCTGTCCCAACTACAACCCGCTCATGATTTGTACCACGCATTTCGAGTATCGTCATCCCTTTTTGGGGTTATGCAATCTCCAGCCCCTTCCAAACCTGGAAAATGCCTTTTCCGGAACCATGGTTGTTCATGATTGTTTATCTGATGACTTTTTAATTTATTCAGAAGACGAGCCCCCACATAAGCATATCTTCAAAGAATAATTTGTTTGTCAACTCAGAAATGTGTTTTGGGGGTTCAGGAATACCCTTTTCCCGGGATATATCTTAACCCAAACTAATTTCGTATGGGTCCTTGAAGGTTCAGGTAATTTTCGATGGGCTGTCCTTCCCCCAAAAGCCTTACAGCGGTTTTTTTAGGGGTTTGCTAATTATATCGTAAATGATTTGTCATTTTTCCCGTTCAGTCCGGCCATGACTGATAACTAAGAAGGGGTAAATATCAAAAAACTCAACCCGAGGTCCAAAGCTTTTGAAAACGTAAGCAATGTTTTTTCTCACTCCAGTGTTTTTTTGAACAAATATACCAAAACCCCCTCAGAGGTAGAGCTTTTGAGTTTGGAGCAGGGGCAGCCTCCTCAGGGGGGCCCCTTTTTGCCTCTTTTCGCGAAATTTCCTTGCTGAAAGATTTATTTTTTGGGAACTGAGAATTTTGGCTATTAAGTGGGGGTTTGAGAATGTCGCCATTCCTTGAAGGTGCCCAACATAAGATCGGTTGTAACTGATATAAAAACCTCACCTTCTTAAAAAAAAGCTAAAAAAGGGTTAACCCACTCAGGCACATTTGGGATTGTTTTTTTTTTTGCTTTAACTTTGCAGTTTCCTACAACCCGGGTTTCCAAGAATGTAAACTAACGGATTATCTAGAAGCTCTGTGCCGTCTCTCCCTCGGGAGGATCTGGGACAAACTTTTCCCCAAAGGAGTCTTTGTCCAGTATTTCTCCTGATTTAGCCACTGAGAAATTTGGACCACCAGGATATGATACCTTAATTGTCCAGTTTCTAAGGTCTTTTGTCCCCCCTCATTTCCTTTTTGTTATTAAAAGAATTACATGATTCTGTCCCCAGAGCTCGTCCTCCTGGTGAACCTTGCCATCTGCCGATACCCGAGCACCCATGGAACCACATCTCTATGGATTTTATGACCGATCTTCCTATCTCTGATGGCAAGTTTGTTATTTTGGTGGTAGTGGATCGCTTTAGTAAAATGTGCCATTTGGTTCCATTAAGGGCATTACCATCATCCAAAAAGCCTGCAGAGCTTTTTATCAAAAAATGCATTAAACTGATGGGCTACCGAAATACAAATTTCTGACAGAAAGTTTGATTCATTTTCCCCTTTCGGAGAACTCTCTGTAAAGGCTCTGGGGATCACCCTGTCCTTTTCCCTGCCTTTCCCCCCTGAGACTAATGGGCAGCCCGGAGAGGAGAATCAAACTGTTTTCACAAAAACTCCCTTTTTTGTCTCTTTTCAGTAGGTTTTACTGGGTAAAAAATTTTTCCTTTGGGTTTAATTTTTATTAATATTCAGGGTAGTATCATCAGTATTTCTCCGTTTTTTTTTGCAATAATGGTTTTTTACCTGAGACATTAACATATCCCATACTTCTGAATTTCAGTTGGGGGGGAAAGTTATCGTTTAAAGATCTGTGCACAGTCGGGTCCAATTTTGAAATACTTGGTTAAGCCCCGAAAAAAAGAATATAAAGGCATCTTTTTTTTAGAAGGTTTAAAAATTGGGGGATAAGGTATGGTTGCCACCAGGGAAACTTCGTTTAAAGTCCCCCCTGGTAAAAAAGAAAAAAATGAGGGGCCCGCGTGGATGCAAGTAAAATTTGCTCTTTATTTTTGTACATGTAGCAGAGGGGACACAAAAAACCTACGCGTTCGGTCATGTATCACCCTTCCACAGTGAAAGCTTGATAAAAAAACCCTAATACTTTTATAGTGACTGGTGTGGTTACCTCCCCCCGAAACGTCACTTCCTCCCCAAAAATTAAAAAACAATTTTATCGAACACCTATCCTTTTATCTTCCTATGGTAAGGAACTTTTTTGCTTTACAAGGGGAATATTGTTTCTAGTTTTTTAAGGTACTCACAGGAAACCCCATGAATGGTTTTACTATAGAAAAGGGAAAATTTATTTTTAATAAAAGTAGCTAAGTCGTTTTTATGGGTTTAAACCCTTTTGGGGCACGGGTTTCAAAGGCATAAAACCAAAAAACCCCCCCTTAATCGACCTGCTTTCCCAGTC
>JAODAL010015194.1:0-84766 GCA_025379985.1 Phyllomedusa bahiana | reverse complement strand
GTTTTGGGGTTTTTTAAAAAATGGCAAGGATGGTGCAGAGCTTTTTCACCTGCCTCCACCTGGGTTTGGTCAACACCCCGAGGTCCACCCCGCTGCTTGTACCCATGTGTCACTTGTTACGGTAATGGCATTGCGGCTCCCAAAATCGCGGGAGCATGTGGAGGGTGGAATTCCGGTGTTCCCCACGTCAAAATGGCGGTTGACGGGCAGGGATTTGACGCTGCAACGCAGACAGGGGGGGACGAAGCGGGGTGCGAACGGGGAAGTGCGAATCAGCCTCGAGCCTTTTTGAGAGGCAGTCCAGACCCGGGTAGCTCTTTAAAAAATTTCCTGGACGAAAGGTTCATGACATGTCCCGGGGCGGGGATGTGCTCCGTATCGACTTAAGGGCGGCCAGCGATTTCGCCGTTATCGCACACCACCTTGCCTGGCAAAAGGTTCTTGTCCCCCACCAGCGCTCGGTTCGTTGCGGAGACCCGTCCACGCTTCTGACTGTGTGTGGAGGGTCTCCAAGGAGTTTAAATTTCAACAGGGCCCTGGTGTCTCTGGCACATGAATGCCACCAGAGGCCCTTGGGGGAAGAGCCCTGCCCCCATCCGGGGTTTTTAAAAAGAGCTTTTGCCCCAGCTGAGAGCCCCCGTACCCCCAGAGCAATCCCCCCAGCTCCCCCAGTGAGCTGTCACAGAGTTAGCACCCTTGGCCGTGCTTACTAGCATGTGTCGGTGGTGAGATGGACTTTTTCCGGGCACAGATGCAGACAACCCTTGAAATTTTAGATGAAAAGTGGGGTGTTTTTAAGATTTACTGGGTGCTGGCCAATGAACAAAAATGGTGGCAAACAAAAAAAAAATTGTTATGTTTTTTATAAAACACGGTATTTTTTTTACCTTTCAATTCACCCTTTGGGGCTATAGAATTGGTTTTTTAAAATTACGGTCTGTGTCAATGAACAATGCTGGGTGCGCAAAAGTCAAAAAAACGTATCTGTTATGTTTTCGTATAATACACGGCATTTTTTGCACCTTTAAAATTCACCTGTGGGGGACTATAGAATTGCTGTTTTAAGTTTTTAATGGAGGGCTGCGTCAATGAACAAAGCTGGGTGCGAAAAAGTCAAAAAACACGTATCTGTTATGTTTTCGTTGATACACGGTATTTTTGGCAACAAACAACCTGTGCTGACTACAAGGTTGCTGGATTGTAATTTTAAACTGCAAGGTGGATATATCAACACAGGTGGAATTGGGTAAAATTGAAAATGAACACCTATCTGAAATGTTATACTGATAATAAAAGTGGAGTTTTGCCCCTAACAAAGAGACCTGCAGTTACTAGAAATGATTTGTATCCAATATAAGTTCAGGCTCCCCAAATTTATCCAGGAAATATTTCAAACGCAAAATGTTAATAATTAAGATATTTCAGTGAAATGTCTACAATAAGACGTGGTGAACTTTACCCAGTGTTCTTTATAGATAAGCTTGTCTGTGTTCGCCCACGGCCCCCCCCCCCTGCCCCCCCCTTGACTTTACAAGCGGTAGATGCTGCTTTAAAATTCTCTAGCTAACTACATAAAATCTTCAAATCTCTAATCTAACTAAATTGGAAGGATCACAGCTAATAGTAGAGGTTTCTCTGTGCAGAAATAGACTAATTTCGCTGAGCTGTTTTGCCACAGGCAGAGCGCACGTCCTATTCCTATGAGACGCTGAGAGACACTAAGGCTGAACAGGAAACGCTGTTCTATGTAATACGAGGTCATGTGATTTTTCAAGCCAATCGCAACCATACACATCCCAGTCATGACGTCGCACACACATCTCACCCTGCTCTATTCTGTAATTGATTTGCGGGCCCGCCAAAATTACAGGAAGCGCCGAAAATGGCGCAAACTTAATAGATGATGCTCAGATTTTAACCTTAATTATCTCATGATCTGAAAATTTCGATCACCATAAAAACCTTGCCGATTTCAACTTTGTCGATAAAAATCGCTCAACACTAGAGATGAACACAGGGGATGTGTCATTACTACCCAATATAGAAAACCAGGCTCAGGCAATTCTATATTGAGAGCAAATAGTTGCACTCCCCCAAAAACAGTTACAGCCATACCCTATGGAGAATACCTTAGGGGCCAAAAAAACTTGTACCCTAGAATCAGATTTTAGGGAAATAGAAAAAAGAATAGACCAAAGGTTAGTCCAAAGAGGGTATAAAAAATGTCATCTTATTGAAGCAAAAGAAAAAAGTAGCAGCAAAAACCCAAATCCCAATTGTTAAACACCAATCCCCAAAAAAGAAAAACAGAAGAAGGATATAACACAAAAAAATCATTTTTTTCCACAAACTATAGCAGAAATTGCAAAGAAATAAGGTCCTTATTTTATAGAAAATGTAAATATACTAAGACAGGACCCTATTTTTACAGAAATTTTGGAAAAGGGAGTCCAAAAGTGTCCCAAACGGGGTAAAATGCTAGGCAATGTGTCTCACCAAGTACATTAATCCCAGAAAGAACACGTACTACTTGGCTATCTTTAAAAGGATTCTTTGCATGTGGAGGCACACGCTGTAATCTATGCAGAATGAGCAAGAAAACATCTGACTTTTACGATACAGATGGTTTGAAAAATTATTCTATACGACACTTTCTAAATTGCGATAGTGACCATGTCATTTATATTATTGAATGTACAGAATGTAATAAAAAAAAGTTTGGGACCCATAAGTAAGTTGAAAAAGAGGATAAGTGAAAATCTGCAACATCAAAAAAAAATGGGTTTATAGGGAGACAGGGGTATACGGTGACGGGCTGTTTAGGTAGAAGGGCTGGTGTATAGGAGACAGGGCAGTTTTCAGGTAACAGTGCATATTAGGTAGACAGGGCTGGTGTATAGGTAGACAGGGGTATCAGTAGACATTTTATTTTAGGAGACAGGGCAGTATGCAGGTAGACAGGGGGGTATATAGGTAGACGGGGGAGTAAAAGGTAGACCCTCATGCCAAATTTCCGCTTTTGGTGGGGGGTCCCCCTATTTTTGGGGCCCCCCCCCCGCCCTCCCGGCAGAGTTGGCATTCCCCCGCCCCAAGAGCGGCGGGGGTTCTTTAAATGGCCCCCGGGGAAGAGAGCGCTGGGGCGCTATCTGGCCCCGCCGGGCCGGATCTCGCCTGCAGGAGAAAGGGAAGGGAGGGATCGTTCCCCCCCCTCCCTTCTCCCCATTTGGGAAGGCCGGGAAAAGGGGTGCGCTGTACATACAGGCAGTGGCGCAGGGGGAGTGACCGCGGGTTCACCACTTCCTGCCGCGAGGAGATCGGCAGGGGTGTCCGGGGCTGAGGGAGGGTGAGGAAGGGCTTTTTTTTATTTTATTTTTTTTAGTTTAGGGGGGGGGAAAACGGTACTAAAGGGGGGCATCTACCTTTTTTAAGGGGACAACTACCCGTCTTACAGAGGGGGCAATACCCGGCCCTTTCTGGGGCATTACGGCACAAAAAGGGGGCAATACCTGGCTTCAGAGGGGGGAATACCCGGCTATCAATGGGGGGATTACCTGGCTAAATAAGGGGGCAACTACCTGGCTTACAGAGGGGGGAACTACCTGGGTTCAAAGGGGGGCAACTACCGGTACAATAAGGGGGGAACTACCTGGTAAATGGGGGCATTACCTGGGTACAATAAGGGGGCAATACTACTTACAGAGGGGGCAAAAACCGGGCTTACAGAGGGGGCATCACCTGGCTATCAATGGGGATTCCGGCTATCAAAGGGGGCCAACTACTGGCAATCAATGGGGGCCACTACCGGGCTATCAAGGGGGGCATTACTTGGTATCAATGGGGGATTACCTGGCAAACAAGGGGGGAAATTTCCGGGTATAAATGGGGGCAACTACCGACTAAAAAGGGGGCAACTACCGGTACTAAAGGGGGCAACTACTGGCTACAAAAGGGGGGCAATTTACGGGATCAAAAAGGGGGGGAACTACCGGGTAAAAAGGGGGCATCTACCTGATACAAGGGGGCATCTACCTCCTGAAGGGGCCCGACCTGGTTATGGGGGCTACTACCGGGCTATAAGGGCATCTACCGCTTTCTTCCAAAACCATTATGAGATGGGCGGGTGGGTGGGTTTTTTGAAGGGGGTGGCACAAAAAAAAAGATGGGCTTTTTGTCCTGCAATTTTTTGTTCGATCTTTTTGACCCCGTTTTTCCCATTTTAAAAATTGGGCAACTATGAGTAGCAGGGGGGGTGTATGGTAACAGGGAGTATCAAGTGACAGGGCGTATAAGGTGACGGGCAGTTTTACGGGTAGACGGGCTGGTGATAAGTAGACGGGCAGTTTACAGGAGACGGGTTGGTGTATAGGAGACGGGGCAGATACGGTTTAAAAGGGGTAATTGGTAGACGGGAAGTATACAGGAAATTTGGGCTGTATTTAGGTAACGGGGTAATAGGAGTTTGGCAGTTACGGGTAGCCCAGGGTTGGTGTATAGGTGACAGGGCAGTTAAACGGGTAGACGGGCAGTAAAAGGATACAGGGTGTATATGGGTGACAGGGCAGTATCAGGTAGACAGGGGGTGTATAGGTAGACAGGGCAGTATACGTAACAGGGCGGGTGTATAGGTAGAAAAGGGCGTAACAGGTAGACAGGGTTTGTTACGGGGTAGCAGGGTGGTGTATAGCAAAAGGGCTGTAACAGGTAGACAGGGCTGTAATAGGTAGACAGGGAAGTATACAGGTAGACAGAGCATATATAGCCGGGAGGGCATTTAGACAGGCAGGGCAGTATATAGGTAACGGGCAGTAGTATAAAAAAAACAAAAAAAACAATACTTCCCGGGTGTCTCTGCTTTCCTCTTCTGTATTTCCCCCCCAACCCATATATGCCAGGCGGGGCCAGTTGTACCCAGGCGGGGCCCCAGATGTAGCCAGGAAATTATAGGTAGACAGAGGCAGTATATAGGCAGACAGGGCTGGTATATAGGTAAACAGGGCTGTATAGACAGGGAAGTATACAGGTAGACAGGGCAGTATATAGCCAGGAAGCGCAGTAAAAAGTCAGGAAGGGCAGTATATAGGTAGTCAGGGCTAGTAGTTAAAAAAAAAAAAAAAACATATTAAACCTGGGTCTCTGCTTCTCTTTCTCTTCCCAAAAGCCTTATATAGCCAGGCGGGGCCATATGTATCAGGCAGGCCAGTATGTAGCCAGGGAAAATATAGGTAGACGGGGGCAGTATATAGGCAGACGGGGGCAGTATTTTGGTAAACGGGGCTTTATCAGGTAGACAGGGCTGGTGTATAGGTAGACAGTGAATTAAGGTAGACGGGGCTGTAATGGTAGACAGGGCAGTATCAGGAAAACGGGTGGTGTATAGGTAGACAGGGCTTTATCAGGAGACGGGCAGTATACGGGGTAGACAGGGTGGTGTTTTGGTAGACAGGGAGTATACGGGTAGGCAGGGCTGATATAGGTAGACAGGGTGGTGTATGGGTAAGGGGCTTTTTATAGGTAGCAGGGCAGTATACAGGAACAGTGCTATATAAGGTAGACAGGGTGGTGAAAGGGTGACAGGGCAGTAACAGGTAGACAGGCAGTAGCGGGTTAAAAGGGGTGTATATGGGTAGACGGGCAGTTACAGGACCCCATAATGCCAACTCTTCCGCTTTTGGGGGGGGGGCCCCTATTTGGGGCCCCCCCCCCCGCCCTCCGGCGAGTTGGCATTCCCCCGCCGCAAGCAGGCGGCGGGGGGGGTTCTTAAAAATGGCCGGGGGCGACAGAGTAGCGCTGGTGCGTACTTTGGCGCCGCCCGGGGCCGGGGGGTCTCGCTCTCAGGGGGAAAGGAAGGAGGGATCGTTCCCCTCCTCCCTTCTCCCCATGTATGTACAGCGCCGGAAGGTGTGCGCTGTACATACAGGTCAGCGGCGCAGGGGGAGTGACGCGCGGCTACACTCACTTCCCCTGCGACGCTGAGGAGATCGGCAGGAGCTGTCCGGAGCTGCAGGGAGCCTGGTGAGGTAAGTGGCTTTTATTATTTTATTTTTATTAGTTATAGGGGGGCACTACCTGGCTACTAAAGGGGGGCATCTACCTGTCTTACAGAGGGGGCAACTACCTGGCTTACAGAGGGGCATCTACCTGGCTTACAGAGGGGGCATCTACCTGGCTACAATAAGGGGGCAACTACCTGGCTTACAGAGGGGGCAACTACCTGGCTATCAATGGGGGCATCTACCTGGCTACAATAAGGGGGCAACTACCTGGCTTACAGAGGGGGCAACTACCTGGCTATCAATGGGGGCAACTACCTGGCTTACAGAGGGGGCAACTACCTGGCTAATATGGGGGCATCTACCTGGCTACAATAAGGGGGCAACTACCTAGCTTACAGAGGGGGCAACTACCTGGCTTACAGAGGGGGCATCTACCTGGCTATCAATGGGGGCATCTACCTGGCTACAAGGGGCATCTACCTGGCTATCAATGGGGGCAACTACCTGGCTATCAATGGGGGCAACTACCTGGCTATCAATGGGGGCATCTACCTGGCTATCAATGGGGGCAACTACATGGCTATCAATGGGGGCAACTACCTGGCTATCAATGGGGGGACTACCTGGCTATCAATGGGGGCAACTACCGGACTACACAGGGGGCAGCTACCTGGCTACTAAAGGGGGCAGCTACCTGGCTACTAAAGGGGGCAGCTACCTAACTAACAAAGGGGGCATCTACTTGGCTACAAGGGGGCATCTACCTGCCTGTAAGGGGCACGACCTGGTTATGGGGGGCTACTACCTGGCTATAAGGGCATCTACCTAGCTTTCTTCCAAAGCCATTATGCAGATAGGCGGAGTGGGTGTGGCTTTTTGAAGGGGTGTGCCACATAAAAAAGATGGGCGTGTCCATGCAATTTTTTTGTCGATCTCTTCGATCTGCTTTTCCATTTTCAAAAGTTGGCAACTATGAGGTAGACAGGGTTGGTGTATAGGTAGACAGGGCAGTATACAGTAGACAGGGCTGGTGTATAAGTAGACCGGGCAGTATACAGGTAGACAGGGTTGGTGTATAGGTAGACAGGGCAGTATACAGGTAGACAGGGCTGTATATTGGTAGACAGGGAAGTATACAGGTAGATAGGGCTGTATTTAGGTAGACAGGGCTGTATATAGGTAGATAGGGCAGTATACAGGTAGACAGGGCTGGTGTATAGCTAGACAGGGCAGTATACAGGTAGACAGGGCAGTATACTGGTAGACAGGGCTGGTGTAGAGGTAGACAGGGCAGTATACAGGTAGACAGGGCAGTATACAGGTAGACAGGGCTGGTGTATAGGTAGACAGGGCAGTATACAGGTAGACAGGGCTGGTGTATAGGTAGACAGTGCAGTATACAGGTAGACAGGGCTGGTGTATAGGTAGACAGGGCAGTATACAGGTAGACAGGGCTGGGGCTGGTGTATAGGCAGACAGGGCTGTATACAGGTAGACAGGGCTGTATATAGGTAGACAGGGAAGTATACAGGTAGACAGGGCAGTATATAGCCAGGCAGGGCAGTATATAGGCAGGCAGGGCAGTATATAGGTAGACAGGGCTAGTAGTATAAAAAAAACAAAAAAAAACAATACTTACCTGGTGTCTCTGCTTCCTCTTCTGTACTCTTCCCCAGAGCGCCGACGGCAGCAGAGTGCGGGACGCGAAGCGGGCGCGCGATGACGTCATCACATCGCGCACCTGCCCCGCGGCCTCCTGGGAGCTGAACAGAAGATCCCAGCTGTTCAGCCTCGGCCACTGCTTGCACCGCGCGGTGCAGACGGCGGCCGTGATGGCTGGGTCGGTGTCCCGGCCGTGCAGTCGTGTGGCGAGGGGGGCCTGTCGGTCCCCTGCCACAGGGGTCCGGTCGCTAGTGCGACCATTGAGGCCCCTGTAGCGCGCCACAGACCGGTGCCGGGACTCGACTTTTTTCTAGGGAACATTCCTACACGGAGACGTTTGGCCACAGTGGATATTGGACATATCTCTTGGTCGGATCACGCGCCCATCACATTGACCCTGCGTTCTGATTACAATTATATCCGTAGGTGCCATTGGAGACTCAATGAGAGTTTAATTAAGAACCCTTGTACCCGAGAGCAAATTAGGAAACAAGTGGAAGACTACTTTGCCAACAATGTAGGTTCTGTCTCGTCCCTGATCACTCTTTGGGAGGCCCATAAGGCTGTTATCCGGGGCACCTGTATCACAATTGGCTCAAGGAGCAGGTGCAATCTCAATTGATGAAGCTGGAGTCGTCTCTGGGTACCAAATAGTCTCCAAAAAAATGGGAATCTAGCAAGAGAACAAAGAGTGACTTTTAATGACTATAATTACTATTTTGCCATAGGCAAACTTAAACTCTATCAGTTCTCAATCTATAAAGCACTAAAAATTAACTTTTATTATGTATAACACTTAACCTCGATACACACTATTTAAAAACCGGATTTCTAACCTCTCAATGTATCCCTTTCTAATTGTGAAGGAATAACTCCTTTTCTATTATCAAGTCTGGTGGAACACCACCTATTAACAGGAGAACCTTATATATACAGTGATTTGCTAACTCCAATAAGGGATCCAAAACATCCCTAATCCGATGGACATAAAACATATAAGGTTTCCTTGTGAGACCTTAATCACAAATTAAAATGTCATGCCTGACCTCCCCAACATGTTTCACCAACTAAATGGCTTCATCAGGGGATAGAGGTCCGTTCCCATGTGGTCTAGCTCATTTCCTTTTATATCATCTTAGGTACATACCCTATTCAGGTGCTCACCAATTAGCCACCAGAGATTCAACAATGCCCAATCCCCCTTTTACTCTCCTGCATGCATGCTGAAACTATTTACTGCTGCTGCTGTGTTCTTATAAACAACATTCCTCAGGCAAATTCACCATCTCCATAGCGGGCTTGCGCCCTTATCTTACCATACCGCCCATGCACTGTACCAATGGACATTTCTTCCCTAACTGTGATGGACTTCCGTCCAACTTCTCTCACATTGTGTATGCACGGCTCACCTAGAATGGACTAAGCAGAATAGGTATGACATTTTACAGCACACTACTCACTTTTTCCCTTCCCACAAACCTTTTCCCCTCTATGTCTAATATGCATATTCATTGGGAATATGTGCTCCATTATACTGTACACTACTATCTTTGTCTCTTCCCATAAACCTCTTCTCCTCTGTATCTAATATACATATTCACTTTAATAAAGCTTCAGGCCTTATGATTTGCCTGCCTCCCCTCCCACAATTTCACCTCCCACCTTCCCCACTAAATATTCTTTCTTACAGGTCTCAGCTAGTTACCTCATTAATTACGTTACAATGGAAATGTGCAGAAATGCTAGTACATTCATGCTCTATTGTATTTGCATACATTGTATTGCATATATTGTATTTGTGGTTAGCACAAAATCTACGCAGTCGGTAGAAACAATAAATGTATACATAAATAGATGGTAATTTACTCCCGAACTGCGTCTCGTCGCAGCATAAGTGTATATATTATATGATTTAGTTGCTAACAAATTCTTTATGAAAAATAAAAATATATCCCAATTTGTTAAATAGAAACTGTGGCCTCATGTGATTAATACTTATCATTGCAAAATACTGGGAAAGTGAAGGACAAAGAGGGGGCAGAGGAGGCAGAGGGGGATAAGGGAAGAGAGAAAAAAAAAACACGTATGTGAACTCTGGTGCTCCTATAGTCATATATTGAACCATGCTTATACCACTGACTGTACTTAATCACATATATTATGTTTCTTCAAAAATTATACAGGGAATCAGCAGGATTGAATAAATGCTGAAAATGAAAAGCCTTCATTTAGTCCTTTGGGGTTCAATGTATTGAGTCTATATATCCATCTCGCCTCTTCCTGTAATAAAACTATATCCAGATCGCCCTTTCTTTCCCCTAGCTTTTTCACACAGATTCCCCAAAATTTTAGCGCCTCTATTTCACCAATATATACTTCCAAAATGTGTCTCGTTAGGGGAGTATCACCTCTAGTTTTAATAGTACTCAGATGTTTCCAAATCCGACGACGAAACTCCTGTATGGTTTTTCCCACATAGATCTTGGGGCAGGTACACATAGCCCCATAAATCTCCCCGCTGGTTTTACAGTTGATAAATTGTCTTATCTCAAATCTTCTTTTATCAATGTGATTAACAAATTCTTTAGTTTTCCATATAAATGGACAGAATGAACAGTTGCCACAGGGATATGAGCCTACCACCGGAGACTGTAACCATGGTTTCTTGCTATCTCCCTCAAAGTGACTATGCACAAATTCATCCCTAAGATTTTTTCCTCTTCTATATGCGAAACTAGGATATTTTGGAATCACCTCAGAGTACCGGATCTGCTTTCAGAATGTGCCAATGTCTTCTAAGTATACCTTTCATTTATTTAGCTCTATCATCGAAGGTACCTATACAACGAATTAAATCAGTTTTTTCCTTCTTCTTTTGTTTACTGATTAATAAATGTCCTCTGTCACTATTCAATGCACTATTAAACGCTTTACTCAAACATTTTTTGGATAACCCTTTTCCTGAAAGCGTGCATTTAACTTAATACATTCTTCATTGAAAGCCTCTAATGTAGAGCAGTTCCTACGAGCCCTAAGAAATTGGCCTATGGGAATCCCCTTTTTTAGGGAAGGTGGATGCCAGCTAGAAAAGTGTAACAAACTATTGGTAGCTGTATTTTTCTGAAATATCTTTGTCTGAATCTGCTAGCTTTCATCCAACATAATTTGAAGATCCAAAAAATTAATTTTCTCTAGATGAATTTCAAAGGTGAATTTCATCCCAATTTCATTATCATTGAGTATGGATACAAAATCCTTAAATAATTCTTCACTACCGTCCCAAAAAATCAATATAACATCAATAAAGTGCTCCCAAAATAAAATCCGATCTGTGAATATTTGAAAGTGTTCAGAAAAAACAATAGCATCCTCCCACCAACCTAAAAATAAATTAGCAAAGCTTGGTGCACAAACTATGCCCATGGCTGCTCCCTTTATCTGGTGATAAAAGGTGCCATCAAACAAAAAATAATTATGTGTCAAAACAAAATCCAATAGCTGTAAAACAAAATCATTATGTTCCATAAATTGCGTACCTCTTGTATTCAAAACATACTTGATTGCTTTCAGGCCCAGGTCATGTCTGATGTTACTATATAGGGCTTCTACATCTAAACTTGCAAGAAGTGTACTTTCACTCACCACTAGATCGTTAATTCTCATCACAGTATCCTTCGTATCTTTCAGATATGAAGGAAGGCCAGTGACAAAGGGCATCAGTATACCGTCTACATAAGTGCTGGGTACTTGTGTTAAATTATTTCTACCTGAGACTATCGGTCTTCCTGGTATTGCCACAACCTCTTTATGCCCTTTTGGTAATGCATAAAAGGTAGCAATGGTAGGATTCACATTTAACATAAATTTCTTCTCATCCTCAGTAATTAATTTTTTTTTAATTCCCAGGGCCAAAATCCTTTTTTTTTTTTTTTTTTTGGGTGCCACCCCGACCAAGGCCAAACGGTGGAAAATGTTGGATTTAAGATCTCAGCTTAAAGCTTTGGCAATCGGGAAAACAGAGAAACTCCTGTTTTTTTCAAGGCAGCGATATTACGAGAAGGGGAACAGGGCTCACTCCCTGTTGGCAAAACAACTTAGAGATGACACACCCAGTAGGCAACCGCATCCTTTAAAATCTGGAACAGGGCAGATTACACACAACCCAGAGGAAGTAGCGCAATTGTTCCATACATATTTCTCTAGACTACATTCTCTTCCTGAAACCCTACCATCCTCCCCAGGTGATAGGGAACAGGTTTTCCAACATTTTTTTGCTAAATGCAGCCTCCCCACACGTTCATCATCAGCTAGAGAGGCTCTTAATGCGCCTGTTGAGCAGGAAGAGCTTGAGGGAGCGCTTAAAAATTTGAAAAAGGGGAAATCTCCTGGGCCATATGGCCTAACAAATTTGTATTACCAGGTGTCTGCGCCACAACTGGCTCCTTTTCAACTGCAAATTTACAACTCCATATTAGACGATTCCGCAGTCCCAGACAGCTTTCTATGTATATAACTTTAATACCCAAACCGGACAAGGACCTCATGGAAGCAGCCAACTTTAGGCCGATTGCCTTGCTAAATACAGATTTAAAAATATTTACTAAGATTTTAGCAGACCGATTGGCAGTATGGCTGCCTCGGCTGGTACACACAGGCTAGGTAGGGTTTGTCCTTTGTCGCCAAGGCGGCGATAATCCAAGGAGGGTGATCGGCCTTATAGATGCTCTTAATAAATTGGATTCTTCAGGTCTGATGTTAAGCATTGAGGCCGAAAAGGCGTTTGATCGCCTGAATTGGACGTAGATGATGGAAACACTGGGGAGATTTGGTTTTACAGGCCCTTTTATAGAAGCGCTAAGGATTTTATCACCCTACAGCACCATAATTACCACTGCGGTCTCTCATTGATTAATGACACGGACAGCAGCTGTCCTTTATCCCCATTATTATTTGTACTATGTGTAGAGCCCTTTGCCTTGGCCATACGCCTAAACCCTGATATAAAAGGAGTTACTATCAATAATATAGAGTATAAATTATCACTATTTGCTGATGATATACTTCTATACTCACCTCCTTGCATGTTACCTTGCCGAATCTTCACTTCCTCCTATGAACCTTTCAGGATATATCGGGGTATAAGATTAATACAAGTAAAACTGAAGCCCTCTCTATAAATCTCGGGAAAGGAGAATTAGATTCTTTACAGGCCAATTATCATTACAATTGGAAAGCTATTTCTGTAAAATATCTAGGAGTTAATCTGACTAAGAACTTTCCATCCCTTTATGGATAAAACGTTCCTAAATTGTATGCTGATATTCGTGCTTACCTACAGAAATGGAAAGTTTTACCCCTGTCATGGTTTGGGCTAATTTCTGCAATTAAGATGACTATCCTCCCTAAAATATTACATTTCTTTGAAACACTCCCTATTCCGGTGCCCCTACAGGACTTGAAAGCCCTCCAGGCTTCTATATTAAAATTCATTTGGGCATATGGTAGGGACTGTATTAGAAAATCTATCCTCCGGGCGAAAAAGGAGGGGGAGGACTCGGAGTCCCAGTCATACTGAAGTATTACTGGGCAGCTAAGTTACGTCGAATCCCAGCCTGGTCATCTTTGTTCGCCTATTCTAGATGGGTCGAGTTGGAAAAACTGTGGATCGCTCCAATGCACCCCAATTCCTTTTTATGGAACACCTCTTCAGCCTCGCCAATTGGGTCTTTATTGACGAGAGATGTTTTGAGGAAATGCGCAAAGGTTTACAATCTATACTTCCCCTTGTCGGGCTTGACCTCCTTTTTGTTCAACCCTGCCTCCCTAGGGGGAATGAACAATCATGCTATGTAGGTGTGGTTTGACAATAAACTCTTTCAAGCCGCGGACTTGTGGAGCAATCATCTTGGTGACTTATGCAGTTTGACAGATTTAAATCTAAATTTTCCCTACCAGAATCCTGTAGGTTCTCGTATATACAGATCATGCACTTTTTGCATAAGGCCTTGGGGTCTTTTACGGTTTCCCAGCCTACGAAATTTGAATTAATCTGCAGAACAAGTGGTTCAACCAGAGGCTTAATGTCAGATATTCTCTCCAACCCAACCACAGATAAACCCAGTAAACACTGTTATATGGCTAAGTGAGAAGCCTTTGTTCAGAGGGACTTATCAGAGGAATAATGGCAAATAATATGGAGGAGGGCAGCCCAAACATCGCGCTATAACCTATACAGGGAAAACCAGTATAAGATATTACTGATGTGGTATCATACATCTTCTTTCTTGCATAGATTGAACCCACTTCTCCCGGATACTTGCTGGAGATGCCATTCGGCTCCTGGTCACATTTTCCATATATTTTGGGAATGTCCCAAAATCCGGGTCATGTGGAAGTCTGTGAAATCTCTCACTATGGGTATTACGAGAATGAAGGCTCCTTTAGACCCTCTTTTTTATCTGCTAAACTTAACAAACACCCCAGTTAAAAAACAAACATTGAGAATGGTCCTGCATGTTCTCACTGCAGGGAGATGTCCGATTTCCCTATTTTGGAAGAGGTGTGATTCTCCCTTTTTGCCGGATTTAGTCCAAAGACTAAAAGACATCAGACACATGGAATATGTGACTGCATCGTTGATCAATACTTTAGATTTCTTTTATGAGGTTTGGTCTCAATGGGATACGTATGTGGATGCAAAAGGCCTTTGAGTTGAGGACCCTACATTGCCCTTTGGATAATTACTGATCGACACCCTTTTACAGACACTGCTTGCTTCTTTACCATTATTCCCTTTACCTTCCTCTCCTTCCCTATCGTGTCTGATCTTGTGGTTTTCTGAAGTTGATTTTAACTTCCGCTTTGCCTACAAGTTTTGAAAAGGGTTCAGAATGCGTAATGTTCTCTTTACATGCTAGTACTCAATTCTGTTACTCATTATAATACATGTTTATCCTATAGCAGTTTAGCACTGTTATTGATGTTTATTATTGTATCCAGATTGAATATATTGATGCTGTTTTTTTTGGCACTGTATTCTACTGTATTTGTGTTTATATAAAACTGTACTCAAAAACACAGTTAATCAAAAATGGATTTAAAGGCGATCAAAAAGCCTTGTTCCCCCAAAAAATTACACCAATAAAAATGTCAACTCAAGCCTCTACACAGCTCCGTATAGAGAAAAATAAAAAAGTTATGGCTCTCAGATTATGGCGATGCAAAAACATGTTTTGCTTTTTGAATAAAAGTGTTTTAATTGTGTAAAAGCAGTAAAACATTAAAAAAAAAGAAGTTGGATATCGCTGTAGTTGTATCGACCTGCTGAGTAAAGCTAGCTTGTCATTTATACCGCATGGTGACTGCTGTAAAAAATAAAAAACACTACCAGGATTGCTGCATTTTTTCAAAACTCCGCACAAAAACCTTAATAAAAAGTTATCAAAGCATCATATGAACCCCATAATGGTACCAATAAAAACATCAATTCATCCCGCAAATAACAAGCACCAACACAGCTACGCACACAGCAAAATAACAAAAGTTATGGCTGTCAAAATAGGACAACATATACACAACATATAGACATATTTCTATTGTGTAAAAGTAATAAAACAAACTATCTAAAATTGATATCATTGTAATTGTACAACCCCCATAGTAAAGTTATCCTGTCACTGCACGGTGAACGCTGTAAAATTTAAACCCTGAGAATAAACACTTAATCGAACTGCGTTTTTTCCCGCCAATGTTTCATGGAGCCCAATGCTAAAAAAAACTATGGGACCACTGTGTAGGGCCCAAAATGTACAATATACACCCTAGATAACAGATCTATGAGAGGAGTGTTAAATTCAACAATGGTGATGACTCTCTGAAAGGATTCACCTATCTCATGGTACTTTGGGGCTTTGCAAATGCGACAATCGCACGCATCAAAATTCTCAGTTTCCAAAAGCTAAATAGCTACTCACTTTCTCTCCTTGTACTCACTGTCTTTTGCCTAACCACACGAATTCTATACCCATACACTAAGGGTATGCCGAACTTGAAGGAAATTTGCGCGCATAAAAACAAAATTTCGGGGATGCACTTTTTTTTTCCAGATTCTTTGAAAAAATTCAACATTTTTCCAGCTAAAATTGCAGTATTGTGTGGAAAAAAACATTTCTTCATTTTCAACCAGCCAAGATTGCAAAATAAGCGTTTGTGTCTGAAACACCTGTGGCGTTTTGATATACTCACTAATAACCCCTGTAATATATTCCTATAAAGGGGCAATCGTTTCCCAATAAGGTCCTTTTAAGAGGTGTATTTATTAAGTTCTAGCACCTTAGGTGTCCGCAAATCCTGGAGAATGGCGCTTAAATGAAATCATATGAAAACGAGATACCGCGACCAGCCGTCTGGTAGGTGCTCCCTCCTACTCTCGCGAGACTTGTGACATTGCGAGCCAAATAGAGCGCACTAGGGCCACATAATGGAATATCTCTGAAAATGGCAACAATCTGCGGATATTAACGTTTAATATTCGCTGTCAAATCTACCATCGACTTCTAGCGTGAATTAATAGATAAAAATCTATGCGAAATCTGCGAGAAAAAAAGAGAAATTTTGAAAATCTTTCACTCGTCCTACTTTCTTTACTTTCCTATGACAAACACCTAATGGTTTCAATAAACCTATCCTAAAACCTTGTTTTGAGAATACTTATAAAGGGGTGTAGTTTCTTAGATGAATCATTATGGGGTATCGAACATACAGGCCCTGATCAAAAGCTACGTCAGAACTGGACTAGTCCCACTAAAAAAAATTTAATTACACAAGAAACGCCTGTTTGAGACACCCACATTCCCCCTCCGCTCCTCAAGGCCTAGAGAGCTCACAGGCCCCTAGTTTACAGATGCGATCGACGCCTGTGCTAAATGACCTGTGCCGATCTCACTTCAAAAGGAGACAAAATGGAAAATATCCGGCATAAAGTATATCTCACCCCAAGCATCCATATAACCCATACCATCCCTCCCGACAATCGTCCTCTCCAGTCCTACTCTCCATCGAACCCTTGACTTCTGACAACAGAGGAAGAAGTGTCAGGCCTTCTCCAGTCTGCACGGCCCCACCCACCAGCTCTTGTGACAACCCAATGACCCTCCCCAACCTTCTCATGTCTATTTTCCTCGCAGCTAGTTCCTCTCCTCACCTTAGCTCCAATCCTGTAAACCTCAGCTCTCCTCCACTGGATCTTTCCATACCACACCTACTAAACACGCCAGTCATAACCCGTTTACCACTAAATAAGAGTCCCACTCTGGGCACCTTTCCTCGGCGCGCTGAATTACGACCCAGTCTCTAAGTCTGCACCTTCATCTCTAAACCATAGTCCTGGCACACTTGGTCTACACTCTAGCCTAATTCCGTCTATCATCTCTACTGTAACTCTCCTCTCGATCCTCTATCAATTCCGGCTTTCCGCTCCCTGCACGTCCACAGAAACAGCAACTCTCTTTTTAGTTTTAAGTCTCCAAGTGACCTCTAAGCAGCGAGTAGGGTAGCTAACTACTCGACTTTGCTGCTCTCTCTTTGAGTATCTCTCAGGCAGCGTTCATGAGCACTGCGTGTGATCGACCAACTTCTCCTCAGGCCATGCTCAGTGCCCATGACCTCGCAGGACACCATCCGGCTCGCATCTTGGTTCTCGGGACACATACTACGGGCCAGAGAACTATGCGAGAGAGTTGAGTATACATACCTGCAAGAAACGGATCGGGACTGCTGTTTGGGAAGCATTGCGATTGTTTTATAGTGTGTCTTCAAGAGTAATTTTGCTCGTGTTGTTGATCAAAGTATATTGGTACAGATTCAAGAAGAATTTTATTCGTGACTGGCCGCGTCGTCCATGCAAAAAAGGTTGCGTAATATTGTTGTTTTGGTCTCAAAGTTTACATCAATTTTCCCTCTACCATTTTGCTTTTTGTAATCTATCCCAGCTAATTCTCAGAAAAATTATTCCATCACCTGGCGACATAGTCTCACACAGGTGGGGACATCGACGAGTATAAAGAGATCGTGTAGCAACCAGGATACCAGAAGCCGACCAACATGGTATATCAACCGGATGTTCAGCAGATATAGATGATCTATTACTGTAAACACACATAATCAAGTACAGACAGAGTACGCACAGCTCATACAGTTCACAGACCCCACCCCATCACAGAAGTCAGACCAGTGGACCATGACATCTATTGACAGTTTTACGCGCAATGCAGAACCCCGAAAATAATCCAGCACAGGCACAGTGAGAAGTCGAGCTCATAGAAACGACCACTGCAATACTCATGAAAATTGGACATAGCAGATCGACAATGGCACTTGCTGTAGATGTGAGGCAACCAGAACAGTACAGGAACACAGTAACCAAAGTGCCACGAATACGATATCCATGCAATATAGACAAACCGTATCTGCATCCAACCACCCCTCACGTGCTTCGCCGCACCAGACAGAGCCCAACCCCCAAATCCTCATAGTTGTATGCAAGACCTTTTACAGACGATAGCGCCCAACCGATATGGTGTACCCTTTGCCCTATTGTAATCCGTTTCAAATCAATACCTCGAACGCCTTCCCGTCCCATAATCCATTTCAACAGGCATTCCAAGATATCCTACTCTCCTACAAACCCATGCGACTTACAGTCCACTTACCACTCGACATACAGTAGACCTCGACATGCAACAGTGACAACGTAAAACTTCACGTAAAAACAGAACTTCTTTCTTCTATACCCTCCAACTAGTAACGTAAACACAACCCACTCCCCTGCGTATTTCAGTAATTCAGTATGAGTGGTACCGTACAACCAATACGTCCTTATACCACGCATTTATCACCATATACTTAATTCTGATACTCTGACCTTCCCTCCCATATAATCCAAACCCTGCCGCCTCCTGATCACAGTGACACCTCAAGAACATCACCAGAACCGTACCGTCGTTCTTCACGGTGTAAACACTCAAACTCTCGATTTTGGCCCTTTTCTTCTTTTGTCTTTACTGACGTGATCAACTCCTTAGCTAATTGGTCACACTCCCTCATGCTCAAAACTCTCCCTCATTCAATCAGTCCAGAATGCAGCAGGCAGCCTCTTTCTTCCAGCCGCTCACTAATTCCGAGCGAGCGCCAAGTGTGTCAGGACACATGCACAGGTTTGAGTCCCCATTAAAGTACAGGAAACAGTATAAACCTCATCACTTACTTTAACAGCAGTTTAGAAGAGATGCTTTACACAGCTTCATGCATTTAGTGAGCCTGTAGACTCTGATCTCAGATGCCATTGACTTTCTAAGAAGAGTTTTCCTAGGCATGCCTGCCCTAGTGACCTGGGAATAAGTCCAGGTGGTGCATGGAGGTGGAGAGGGAGTGAACTGTACATATCCAGTTTTGACTGGAAGAGAGTCCTGTGTTATCTATACACAAGTAGGTGTCCCACCTTTCAGTGTAATCCTGCTTTGTGCTTATAATGAGCAGGCTACTGAAAACTCTCGTCTACATAACATAAGTGTGGACTAGTTTTAGAGCCGAGTGCGCCTAAACATATGACAAAACTTCAGGACTTAAGAATTATTAAAAAATCATCAGAAAAGATGCAATAATGGAGAAAAATAAAAACACATAACCAAAAATTCCTAAAAAAAGGGTTTAAACATAAAAACCGTGAGTTAAGCATAAGAGCGCGTAATTTTTTGATAGACAACATTCCTTTTAAAACCAGTCAAAACAACAGTCTATAGCTCCCCCATTAGAAAAGAATGTCAAACTGTATCCCTACGCAAAAACAACGCCCCAAAACAGCTCCGATGTGCACAGAAATAATAAAAGAAAGTTATGGCTTTTCAGAGCTGTCCGCGATTCAGTTTTCCTTTTTGGAATAAATGATATGTTTTTATTTATGTGTAAAAAGCAGTACAAACATAAAAATATACAGAGTTGGGAATCATCTGTTATCGCATTTCCAAACCTTGTATGAGTAAGATCTAACATGTCAATTATACGCATCGGTTTACCGTCTGTTAAAAGACACAAAAAACAACTACCAGGATATTGCTGTAATTTTTGTTCACCAAAGAACCTTGAATAAAAAGTGTAAGCACAGAGCATTCATAATGCCACCACATAAATGGTACCCGAAATAAAACGTCAACTACCTGCAACTTATAAAAAGCCCATAAAACAGCTCCGGTAGACAGCAGAAAAATAAAAAAAGATGTGGCTATCAAACTATGGCGACATAAAAACGCAATTTTTTATAAATGCATTTCTATTGTTTAAAAGTAATAAAAAAACATATAGAATTGATTTTCTTGTAATTTTACCGACTCACATAATAAAGTTATGATGTTATTTATACTGTATGGCGAACTCTGTAAAATTGAAGTCCAAAAAACAAGAGTGATAGGCAACTGCTGTTCCTCTCATCCCCCAACCATTTTCATGCCACAATGTTAGAAAAAACTATGGAAAACCTTAGGGCACACCAATCCACAATATATCACTAGATGGAAAACTCCATAGCGTGACTTCGTTGAATCTAAAAAGGTGACTTCAGGAAAGCTTTAAACTCGCTCTGGTACTTTGGCAGAGCTTTCAATGCGACATCCACTGCCTCCCATGAAAAGATCTGCGTTCCAAACGCAAATAGAAAATCACTCTTTTTTCTTCCGTTGTGAATGCCCTGCCATGTGCCCAAAACAGCAATTTAAACCCATATAATACATCGTACTACCGAACTTGGACAGGAAGTACATACATTTAGACAATAATTTGTTGGCCTTACACTACATCCAGGATTTCTTATTAAAAATTGAAACAAGTTATCAGCAATAGCTAAAAATTCAGCAGATTTGTTGTGAATTTTTATTTTCTTCTAATCACAGTCAGAGCATAAACAAATTTGTGAAACACCTGTGGCGGATCAATATTAGTTTCATTATAACCCCTGGACTACTAGTCTTCATCCTTAAGGGTGGCAGTTTAAAATATAGGTACTTTTTACAGTGTGGTGTTGTATTAAGGTGAGATAGCTACCTAGGATGGCTGTAAACCCGTGTGAAAATGCGAGTGCCTAAATAGAATCGAATTAAAAATGTAGACCCCAAAGTCCGGGTAGGTTCCTCCTCCATCTTTTCTTGAGGTTTTCTTGTTTGAGACAATAATAGTGACATATCTAGGGCCACATATGGGATTATCTTCTAAAATGGGCTGAGTCTCAAGGAAACAATATTAAAGTTGCATATACCTGGTCACATCTACAAGCTTTACCTGTAAAATAAATGTGGAAAGAAAAATTGAAAATCTGCCAAACACAAAGCGTTAAATTTGGCGTAATTCACCTCCACGTTTGCTTTAATTTGCTGTGAAGGGTTAATAAAAAACTTCTAAACACTAGTTGTAAATACTTAATGGGTAGTATTTTGCGTTAGATGAAAAGTCATACTATACTAGGTGGGCATTTTTAACATCGCACAGGCTCCAGCACAGGAGTCACATCAGAAACTGTACTGGGTCCCTAAAAAAATGTAACATATTGCCAATTTTCGTTGAAAATGCTAAAAATGAGTGACTAAATTTGTCTAAGACCCCCTAATTTCATAAAAAATAGGAGACATCTATAAAAAAATGATGCTTCCGGTTCCGGCGCGTGCGCCATGAGCGGAGGCTGATGAAAGAGCACCGACCCCGCTCCCTCCAGAACTTCGCTCGTTTTCCCCCTGCACTGAACCGCCACACAAAGAAACAGCACTATGTTCAGTCAGTGCCAGAAGTAAGAGCCCTCCCGGTGAGTGCGCGGAAGCGGGGGGGGGGGGGGGGGGGGGAGGGGGGGGGTGGGGGGGGGGGGGGGGGGTGGCTAACCGGGGCGACGTCCAGCATTGCTGGAGGCGGATAAGTTACACTAATACCCCGCTACAGGGAGCAGCATCGGCGTCCGCGAGATAATGGCGGCCCGAACAACCCGCGCCACACAGCACACACTCACGCGGACCGCTCCATACAGCTCACATCTCGAGCAGTAGCGCCTGTCTGTAGAGGGGGAGGTCGGAGGCAGAGTGAAGGGATACCCCAGATTAGGAAGCGCAGTTCCAGCGCTAGAGTGGCAGCAAAGTAGGTGAGCTAGCATGTCTTATTAGCCACCAATGAATAACTCGCAACAAAGCCTAGGCGCGAAGCACTATTAAACCAAATCCACAGTCACTGCATCAGTCACTGGCACTCCATCTCATGCTACCCTGTCCTAAGTTACAGTCAAAGTATACTGCACACTCCTCACAAAATACTGGAACTGGAACAAAGGGGTGAGCTGTGTGCGAGGAGAATAGATGACAGACCAATGAGCATTAAAGCATAAATTTGATAAAAATAACGTGTGTTGCAAGAAAAGAAAAAACGATGACCTGGAAAAACAGGTTGAAAGGATATAATGTTCAGGATTATAGAGTACCTGAATCTTAAATTAAACCTGGGACTTTGGCACAACTCGATGCGCCGAGCGTTTGGATACATTCCCTTCCTTACTGGGCCTAGAAAAGGCACTGAAAGTGAGGAGAGGCGCATAGAAACATTGGTCCGACTCGTCAACCTAAATCACCATCCAAGGGTGAAAGACCCAGACCCAGTTCAATACTGGTTAAAATATCTGGACTTTTGAGCTGAAAAACAAACCTTACGCTCCACATCATACAGGGAGAAATCACAACAAAGGCGACGCTAAAAATGTCAGTAAAATCCAAGCACCTTCGCAGATTCCTCCAGAGCAGAGGTGGCGAGAGGAAGAGGACTTCAGTATAGAGATATATGCCTCTTCAATAGTTAAAGAAGCAGCTTCCCGCTTTATTCTTACAATAAGTCCGGCAACATTGAAAGATCTTTCCCCACAGACGGGAAAACCTGAGCTCTACGCATCCAACCGAGAGGTCAGAAAGAATGCTGGAAGTGCTGCGGATTGCAAGCGGAAGCATCATCACAGAAGGACCAAGAGGGAGCACCTGCGACCACTCTGCAGTATGCTGACACACTACCCAGAGCAGACAACAATTGACGGCGAAACCGAACTCCAAGACGAGAGGACATCTAGAATCCCGCAGACCGAAGTGAAGCAGGAGGAGCCTGTCTGTGCGACTAATCTGGACTGAGATCGGTGTATCAGACTCCACCAGGAGGATCTTTCTGGAGGAGGGGGTGGTACACTAGGTGGGAGTGACACAAGAGGAGAAAATGGGCACTAATAGGGGAAGTTCCTAAAGGACATTATAGGACTGATTCTTGGAGACTGTGGATCTCATCTGGGAGTGGAGAGGGCGATGAAAGGGAATTATTCCTGTACAGTTTAAAGAGCGGAGGGGGTAGAGCTGAGTGGGAGAGAGCTCATACATTTCCTAAGGAGAAGAGCAGGGAAGGTACAGGAACAAGCATTCATTCTTTACTTTTTCTCCACAGACAAAATTGTCAACAAAAAAAGGAAAGAGTCCGCTGATGTTAAGGGGGGAGGGATCTTTAGTTCAGATTCTTTGTTGGGGCCTGGGGGATTTACCATAGTTGTATAATAGATGATATGCCGTAGCATATTTCCCCTTCAGGCTAGCTTACTATATGGGTGATGCAGTTCATCAATTATGAGATTATAAGTATTGAACGAAGAATGTGCTATACGATCTACCCAAATATGTATCGATGGGAGCCTGAGACACAGAAAAGGCCTCAAAAACCGGACATTGTTCTGTGTACAAAGACGCCAACTTAGAAAAGCTCGGACTTCCCATCCACATGCAGAAAACTCTGGTGGGAGAGGTTAGGGGGGACACTCCGAGGCGATGGCAAGGATGAAAAGCAAGGGTTCTACATTATAACCAACACATTAAACACTTCAGCGTGTAAAATAATATCACAAGGAGCAGGAATGATGAAGGAAGGTGTGCGAATCCAATAATTACACAGGAAACGGGCTCCGGCTGGAGACTGAGTTTAGTCACAACATCTATGCACACAATAAGAAGAGACTAAGTGGCTTTTTTTGCAGGATACTGCGTCAAGGAGTCTCCTGTGATGAAAAACTCAATATACATAGCTGGGGTGGGTGTGTACATTATAATAGTGTGTATTGCACACTCCTTTAGAAGATGTCGAGAGGCCCAGATGTGCAGGCGCCCAAGACAGGATGAACGGGCGGGCAGTAGCTTATAGTGGGAAACTACATGACCGACCAGCAACGGACTTAAGGATATGTGGGCGAGTCTTCACATACGCCCGCAAGAGAGCAGTTTGCAACCCCACTTTCGGCGCGCTGTCTACCCAAACGGTCGTGTCTAGAATAAGGACTACTCTGTTCTGGTGAGCATCCATCGCTGTTTTGGGAAGGTGTAGGAAAAAGACAGATATAGTGGGGATATTGTACATTCTGCGAATACGCTATTCTACCGATTTTGTGTATAGACAAATATGAGAGAGATATATGCCGAAGGAAACAGGACATCTTGTGGATAATCCCCTCGGGCTCATGGCAAGACGTAGGGACACTCAATTTGTTACGACCATTCGCATAAGGATGGATTGGACAAGAGAAGTATGTTAGGATAATGATTATTGAAGGGAGAGTCTAACTCATTTGTTTTCTGTGGATGCAAGCGAAAGCCTTCCTGAGAAGGACGGCATAATGCGTATGTAGCTAGTAAAACAAGAAACACTTCCAGAGAAAAGCGTATTGAGACTGCTGCCTCCAACCTGAGAAAGACCTATACAGAAATTTCTAGCAGAATTCATCTGCGAGAACAAGGACAGATGGACCATTGGCCAGGGAAGGCGTATTAAAATTTATAATCGCAGGGGAGGGTGGAAAGTCTATAGTGGGCCGAGCTTGTAAACATGAACCTCTATAAATTTGGAAATAAATCGGCAGAATTATGGCAAATTCTGGCTAGAGGGGAGACCGAGCACGACGAATATAATTTGGGGGGACCTTGAGGGATGAGGACGGGTGTGGAAGTGACACAGAACCCAAAAGATGGTGTAACTGGGTCTTCAGACAGAAGTACACTCCTGCCCTTTACACCCAGCCTTCCTTATGACATACGGAAGGCGGGAGGGGAATTTCTAGACGGGATTAACCTATCTAATTTAACAAGGTAAGATCTAGAGAGAGGCTTGAATGCCGAGTGCGGAATACAGTACACATATAAAAATCATCATTGGGATAATCCCAAACAATAAAAGCCCCAGGTGACTCACATGGAGATATCGGAGACATTTATCGAAAGACCCTACACAACAGAGAGGTATAGGCACCGGGCGTTAAAGAGAGGTTTTTTAATCAGATAAATGGAGTGCTCGGGCAAGATGCTTCCATCAGGCGAGAATAGCATACATAAACACATTGTAGTACCGTACAAACAGCTGGCGCGAGACTGCTCTTGTTAACTTTACACCGGAGAATCATATCCGCTCGCGATTTCCGTTAATATACAAATCAGGACTTAGATTGCCTATGTCCAAGGTGATGGGTTATCCGGCAGAGGCGGAATTGTTATATACCGACGGTTCTGGTGGGGATTACCAGATGGGGGCTTCGTCAAAGGGACGTTCAGTCGTCGGGCAAGAACATCCTTCTTTTGATGACAGCCCGCAGATAGCAGTGAAAAAGAATGTACGGAGCCCAAGAACAGTCCAGAGCGTTCTCTTGTGCTATAAGCCGAAAAGCTAGCGTTTGAACAATAACGAATTGGGAATGGTTAAAAATTGTGGTTATGGACAGAATTAGGTGATAGCGGGTAATTTTAGATCCTATGTGTCCGCGTTGTTATACGAGTCCCCCAAGAAGGCGAGGGATGTGAACACCCTGGCGTTTTATGTCAAAGCCCCATTATGGCTAGCGAGAACAAAGGCATGAAACAGAGGGGTGTCCACTCATCCCCGCTCTATGTTAATAATTATGCATCTAGACCACTTGGCACTTTAACCTTGCGCAACTCCGGAAGCAAGTATAAGAGGATAACAGGTTGGGCAAGAAAAGAACTAAAACTTAGTCTGCTTTCGGACGACCTACTTTTATTCCTGGACAACACAAAAGTACAGTAGGGAGGGTAGTTAATTGCATCGAGCTATACATTTTGGATCCTTATTCAGGATAGTAATAGTGCGAACAGGGATAAAGACCAGTTGCTAGTGCTACAGGGAGCACACAGTGATAAGAGGGGGGATGACTAATTTAGGTAAGAAGCAGTGAAGTGTTCATCGCATATGACTATCTGTGGCTGGTCAGGTGTGGTTGTTAGGTCAATCATTGATTTACAAATTGAACTTCAGACCCGATCAACAAAAAAATTACAGACTGAGATTGTAACGGTGAGACAGGATCTCCACGTTGTCATCTCATGGGCCGAATCACCTAATCAAGATGCGTGGCGGCTTCATCCCAGATTGTTATACCCCACTGCTGAATATTCAGGTGCTACGAAGCCACAAGGATGTCAATAGAATATGAAGGAGGGCTTTCTCGCAAGTTCATGTTGAGAGGGTTTAAAGAAATGCCAAAAATAGCGTGGAGGGAATTTGTCGCTTTGTGAGAAGGCAGGGGAGGAGGGAGGGCGAGGTTACCTGTAGTGTCGAGACTCTTGTTACAATTTAGCGGCCATATGGGGCAATCATGTTGGATTGGGTACATGGGACAGGTTTCTCTTCCTAACCCGGAGGTAGACAGAGGAGCCAGATTGCGACACTCGTGTGATTTGATGGCACTGCTTCACACTCCCGTAACTTTTATGGCAACCAGGTAGGTAGTGAAGTGAATAACTTTAGTTGATTTAAGGACACATTGTGCTCTACATGGCGGTCGACATCAGAAAGATGTTTTGGAAGACCCCGATGTTTGTCTCAAAATATATGAGCGCTGTGGGCTGCTACCCGGCGCGAGCGAGATTAAGTTTGAGGATGGAAACAAAAAGGGCATCAAAACTTGCTTAGTGACGATTACATATTCTTTTATCATCGGGGAACCCTTTATGGAACGTTGGAAGAAGTGGCGGACGCAAATTCAGCAATGAGGGGTAACAAACGATACAGATTCATCATAGTATAACAGGATTACAGAGGTTTATCTTATCCTAAGAAGGACAAAGAACTAAATCAAATAGTTGATCAACTTGAAGGCGAAGCCATGAGTGAGTTTCTCGACATTATTAGATAAAATCAGACAGGAGGCCGACGTGATCTCTTTCTAAAATAATATGGTAATCTCACAGGGCATGGACGCGATCTCAAGCACTGCGGGCCACAAGGTCTTTCACGACACAACAATCAAGGCGAGCAAAAGCGATGGAACGCTGGGGGACAGATGATAATAGGCGAGAAATAGTGAGGAGGTATGGGAGTGCAGATAAGGATCAGATGCACGATAAGTGAACGTGTAGAGTAGGAGGCCTATGATTAGATTGGCGCATAGGGCAATAAATTATGCGTTCAATTTACTATTTCAGGCGGGAACAATGATTATTTGACTAAATGCCCGAATATATCTGACCTAGACAAAGTGGGGGCTACAAAACTGTATATGGGGACTCTCCAGGTAATCAATGGGACTTCAGGTAGGAAGTGGTGGAATACAAATCCAGGGGTGGTGGGAATTGAACAAATCAATGACACCGCAAAAGCTGTCTTTTCATTTATGTTACTCACGACAGTCGAGATCCACAGGAGGACTTGGTGTTTTGTAAACTAAAGGGAATATTCATGCTGTCTCATTCTGGTAGCCAAAAAAGTGATATTTGAGACACGTGTTAAAAAATCTGCACCGACACGATGGGTGAAGAGTGTGGTGAAACACTACATACGGCAAACTATTCTTTATGGAGAAATTAGACCGCAGAATGTAACAAAGAGTGTGACACAGACTAGGTTTTTTCATCTGATAAATGTGAAACACTTATAGTCAGACACCTTTGAGGATCAAGAAATAAGGATATAATAGAGCCATTTAGGTAACAAACATCATATTCCTTAGCAGAACAATTGGCGGGAACCCTAGGGGGGCTAGGGGATACAGGATGAGTAAAGGATGAGGAAAGTATGTTAGAGCACTTCACTTTGGGTAAGGGGGGGTTACAGAGTTTAAGGCGTTCTTAAAGTTGAGAGTACATGTTTAAAGAAAGAGGAGGAAGCGTGATGAAAAAAAAAAAAAGGAGGGGAGAGAAATGGTATGTGTAGACATATGAGGGCATCTGCCTTCTAGGTAGAAAAGTCATCTGTATAGCATTAGTGCGCCCTGTTTTGTAGTCCCTCAAGTTTTGTTTTTTAAGTTCAAGATGGTATTGCGCTTTTATGTGATGTATAGACTTACATTTCCTCTCAATTAAGCAATATTATAAAAAAAAAAAACAAAACAAAAAAAATGATGAGCCAACCACTGTCAAACATATGGTAGAACCAGTAGTTTTTTAAACTATTTTGAGTCGAGAATAATCTGTTCTTTACCGCGCGCAGAAATTATTTGAAGCGTTTTCTGAAAAATGGTCAATATTTTATTTCCACAATATTTATGCGATAGTTTTACAACACAGCAAATTGGCTCTTGACCAAAATTTCTTACTAACTTGACGCATACAATTGTGTCACGAGAAAACATTCTCTGAACCACATGAATATGTAAAAAGATCACAACGTTTCTTCTCCCATAAAACAGAACTCAGTTCAAATTTAAAAATGGAGCTACTGTGGAAACAAGAATTGGCCATAATTGGCTGTGGCGGTAAGGGGTTAATAATATTTTTATAGGAAACCTACAGGGTAAAGTTACTACTAGCATCGTCATAGGTTTAGATCTTAAGAATATCCGATGCCGTTAGTTAATTTTCTCGCTTTAATTGTAATCATTCGAACTAAGGTAATTGTGGCTCCTAAATTGAGCAAAGATAGGAGATATATCTCTCTGCTTTAGGCTGTTTTCACACTGTGTTAGATGGCTTAAACATATATACTTGAAAAAGTTTCTGACATACACATGTAGTGGATGGCTGCAACAGATGTTATACAGTGGCAAAAACAAATGTGTATGACCAGCGTGGTATAACTTTTTTTTAAAACCAATGCAGTCCTGTAGATGGGAAATAGCCATAGCTGCTACCTTAATCAATTGCCCATACAGTTAAACAATTACAGATAATTTCTGCATATTTCTCCCAAAAAGCTGACGCAAGACTGACATCTATTGGCCCTCCGTTAGCAATAGGGTCCAACTGGACATATTATCTGTAGGAAGCTTTACCAACGCGTACAGTAAATGCTACTATATGCAGTGTAATAGCAGCTTTAGAAATTCATACGCCTATTGTACCTCTCTGTATCGTCAATATAAATATATTTATAATTAGTGGGTACAGGCGAGGAGAATTTTGAGTTGTTATATGATTTGGTTTAGGTCTACTGTGGTACAATTGTCCATTCTCGCTAAAGAAACACAAAATGCTCCACACTGTCCATATAGTTTAGTTAAGTAATGTAAACATATCATGAAAATGTTACTATGTACAATCATGTTTGTAAAACCATGAAAACAAATTGTAGTAGTGACGCTTCTAGTGTTAGTAAAATAAAGCAGACATTGCTCACCCTAGTCATCTACATTTTGTGCTCCATATATGGTAATGGTGCAAGGAAGAAAGTCATGGTGACATTGGTAACACAGAGTGTATATTACCCAACTTATGGAGCCCGTCTTTCACAGGTACATCTCCTAGGCTAATTGTGCACACAAGGGCGGAGTGAAGAAATATTCCTCAACCCGCGTCCGAGCCTTAACATGTTGCGCCATGCTGTGACACAGTGCATCACCGTAAACCAGAGCCGAATATACAAAAAAGCTTTAGCACAAATTGCTAAATATAAAATTATCTATCTTATTCTTCTATTAATAGGAGTCATACAGTTACCCGAATAATACTAGTTACAGCCAAAACCAAATCCTAGGTAGGATAATATTTACCAATATCCTACTAATGCCATGTTCACAACGGCTTATTCTGGACGTACATTCAGTCCCGTAATTTAGCGCGCCGAAGGCTCACACATTTTTGGGGCATGAATCCGCCACCAGTAACTACGGATACAGTGCACATTTCTCGAATAGAGCAACAATGCTTTATCAGTCTCCTCCTCCCCCGAGTGCGATTCGATGATGAATACGCCGAGGGGCGGGAGATAATTGACACCTGGATTGCACTTTCTAGCGGACGTATACGCCCGCAAGTCAAATGACTGTGCTATGGCCGGCGAAGTGCCGGCCCCCTCGCTCGGCTTCCACACGCGGCGCCCGCCCGTGCCGCCACAAGACGGCGTACAATTCGGCGGGAGGCGAAATAACGCCCCGCCAGTTAACCGTGAACAGAACCTAGCCTAACGGGACCTCAATATCACCACGCACAGTAGTGACCGGAAAAATAATACTGCCAAATTAAATGTTGGCAAGTATTTTGTTGACAAAGTGTTAACAAGGAATTTCTATGTGCTTTTATCAATTTTATTTGCAAATCAAACAAACCTTAAGTTTGTGTGCAAATGAAGAGCATTTATTTGGGGTAGCTACAGATACCCCAAAAATAAAATCAACATTGCATAAAGAACCAATTCCCTTAAAGTTCATCTAATTACAGTAAGATAGAGTACATGTCCATCGCGTAATTTATATCTCCCATATGCGACCTACTTGCATGCTTTTTGAAGACAAGGCCTCAAAGGTTTGTTAGAGAACATAAGTAAAGAAATAGCATCATGAAAACCAAAGAACACACTAGACAGCTCAGGGATAAAGTTGTGGGAAAGTGTATTGCAAGGGTGGGTTTTAAAAAAACAAGGCCCAAACCTCAGCAACATTTCAATGCGGAACATTGTATCCATTCCTCATCCCCATAAACTGAAAGGAGTCAGACACAACAGCCTAACCTATTAAGACACAATGTGCCGTTTCCCACCTAAAACTGAGACGAGCGAGAAAGAACACAGGAAGAGCACTAATAAGAGAAGCATCGAAGAATCCCAGAGTCCCTCTGGGGGAGCTGCAGAGATCCATAGCTCAGGTGGGAGAATCTGTCCAAGACAATTATTAGTTTTATACTCCAGGAATCTTTTATAGATGAGTATCAAGGAGAAAGCCATTTTTTAAAGGCAGGCCATAGAAAGTCCAGTTTGCTAAAACTTGTGTAGGGGACACAGCAAGCATTTGGAAGAAGTTGTTCTGGTCAGATAAGACCTAAATGCCAAACGCTGTGTGGAGAAAAGCTAATGCTACACATCACCCTGAACACTACTTTCCTACTGTAAAGCATGGTACTGGCAACATCATTCTGTAGGGTTGTAATTCCTTTCCACAGCTTTCTCAACAATAGAATTGTGTAGGAATTTTGGCGCCAACAATACCGTACGTGACAGAACAGGTGTTAAGTGAACCAAAGCCATGTTTGTCATCAATGAGTTTGCTCGCCACCTAGCTATTTCATCTTTGGCCCAATAAGATTTCAATAGATTCAAGATCAGGGTTTTCTAGTGAAGGCCACTCAAAACATTGACTTGGTTATCCTAACCACTTGTAACCAGCTTTGTGGCAGAATATGCCAGTCGGGGTACATTGTGCCATTATGGATAGGACCAATTTTACCCGCCCAAGCTTTATAAAACTTCCTGGCGGATGTCTTGAGATGTTCATCAGTATTGCCACTAAACTTCTTTCCTCATGATAACCATCTAGTCATTGTGAAGTGCACCATGTCCATCCCTGCCGTAAAACAACCCCACAACAATGATGAGGCTTTAGTGAGCCTCGACACTACCCCATCTGTTTTCACAGTTGCGATTGTTCCTTATGGCGGTCCATAGGTTCTCCCCTTTTTTTCCTCAAAAGTAACGATGAGGCTCATTATGGCCAAACACAGTTTAAATTTAAGTTTTGTACAGATCACATCGATCATGGTCTCCAAAAATGTAGGTGATTTTGTTCCTGTGTGTGCATTTGCAATAACAATTAATCTGGGCTTTGATACGTTTCTTATGTGGGAGTCAATGGATTCTTCCTGGTACAGTGAAGAGCCCTTTACAAGGCCCATGTTGAAATAGGTAACGTTTACACTGTGAATAATGACATACAATTGTAACAGGCTACAGCTCCGGGCGCGCCCAGCATCTTCGACAGCAACAGGTCTTTTGTTACTCTTGCGGGTAGTGATGTCGCACTCTAATCGTCGAACCAAAGCAGGTTCATCTCTGAGACATAGATCCCTCTCTTCCTAAACCCGGTAACATTGGCTGGGCAGCATTTCCGATCTTGTTTGCGTACTATTGATATAATTTGTTATGGATCATCAGCCTATGATAAGAGGCTCGTACCGAGTCAAGGAATCTGGATTTGCAACACCAAACAGATAATCCCAGACTTTTGTAACACTCCACAGTTTACTCTCTCTGATATCTTTGGCTGATTTCTTTAGACTTTCCCATTGTTTATAAATACACAGAGAGCAGTGGTGTGTTTACTGGTGTACAGCGATCTTTCAAAGACGGAGCCGGCAGGCAGAATGGGAGAAACATGCCGCGTTGAACAACTCATGTGAACACTGCTGCGTGTTCCTCATAGCCCACAGTGATAAAGTCACCTGTGGTGCGAGGGCGCGACTAATTGTTTAGATCCATCTCTGATGGGTCCGTCCTGTGGGTCCCAGAGACAGATCTAAAAAAGCGGATGTAAACACAGCAAGTATCGCGACTCCGTGTGAACAAGCCCTTAAAATACATCCACATGTGTATCTCTAATTAACTCAGATGTTGCCAATAAACCTATTAGACGCTTCCAAAGACATTACATCATCATACGGGCTGTACGAAATTGTTTAACAGCATAGTAATAATAGTGTATGTAAACTTTTGACTTTACAGAAAGTAATAAAAATGCCTTAAAAATTCTCTCTCATTATTCTGGCATTTGACAAATATAAATAACTTTGGTAATCCTAACTGACGTAAAATGGGTAAGTTTTATTCGGATTTCATGTCAGACTGAGAAAAAAATGCTGGATTCAACAATGTATATATCCACCCACTACACTGGTGAATGCAGGGCTCATGGCACAGTGGAGCAGGTTTGAAGGAGATGGCTCCCTACAACCCTGCTTGGCACTACCCACATCATGCCAAACATTCCTTTACACTGTTTCAACTGTGAGTGTTGTTGGACTGCTATCCACTACACTGATAAGTGGGTGAAGCAGCATCTTGGAAGAAGTCAGTATAAAGGATGGACAATTGTTAGAAAAGCGCCTCCTGCAACGGGAGGCACGATGCAAAAAATCCTACAGTAGGCATTTATGTAGGTGAAGTTTACCACACTGTTCACATTTTGTATGCAATAAGGAACAGAGAATCGTCTTTAATTGAAATTGGGCATCCAAGTGAATAAATCATATACAGTATGCGTTGCACATTTAAGTACCTACTGTATGTACAAAAATTACATAGGTCTTGTCAGCATCAAGAGACTTGTCAAGAAGCTTGGTGGCATTAGACATTTTGTGTTATTACCAAGAAAAAAAATGCCAGCAACTCCGGTAATACCAAAAACTGGATGCATTTAATGATATGCCAAAAGTGGAGACATAAAGCTACGATTAAGAGTCCGGTTGGACTCGAAATGCATCAGTGTTTCTGTGCCGCCATGTTTGGCTTTATTTCTACACTTTTGGCATATCATTAAATGCATCCAGTTTTTGGTATTACCGGAGTTGCTGGCATTTTTTGCTATCTTGGGACTGTTTCTCCAGAGTGCAGGCCGGACTATAGGATTGGTGAGCTGGCTAATACCTCATTTTCTCCTCATTTTGTATTATTAAGCTGTTGAGCTTAAAAACAAACTTTAGACACACTTGGATTAATTGAAGAAAAATGACTTATGCCTGTTGTTTTGACTTTGTATAATACTGGTCATATATGTTGCATACTACTTTGTACATTGAGAGTTTTACCTTGTATCAATCTTTGTATTAGTTTTCATACTGCCTCATTGCATGTAAGTTAAGTAGGGCTGTTGTGTTTGACACCACATATGCTGAGAATATACCCTCCAGCAAGTCTTGACAGAGGCTCATGGGATTGCTCAATTTACAAATATATTTATGACTCATAGGAGCCTGCTGCAGAAAGCTACTGCATTAATACTTCATGGCCATTATTTCCTTAGCCTTTCACTTCAGCAGCTAAAATTGCAATCAAAATTATTCAAGCCATGTTTCAAATTATGTTTATTTACAAAATTAGAAAATTTTCAATTGTTTTAATAATCAAGAAAAAACAAACAATATAGTAGGTTATTCCACATTCAATACAAAATGCCACTTTTAATGACTACTGAAATCTCAGAATTCTTCCATTTGTACATGACAAGCGGCTCAAGTGCTTAGTATAAAAACATTTTTTACCATTACAGTCTGCTGCAATTATAATACAAAAAAACAAAACAAAAAACTCACAGACATAATTTTACCTATTTGGGTTAAATTTGTAGCAAAAAAACCAATTAAAAAATAATTTTTACTTGATATACATTAAAAGAGTGCCCTTCCAAAATGGAGGACCCACAGCAAAAACACCAAAATTTGCTACAAATTTAACCAAATAGGTAAAATTAGATTTATGTCTGTGAGTTTTTTCTGAGTGGAGGCTTTCTAAGTGAACCTGATACAACAGAAAAAAGGCTAATTGAAGCTCAAAGGGTGTTTTCTGACTGTAACTTGATAATACTGAGTATATTAGTTTAAAAACACTACTTAATGATTTATTTACGGTATATCTCTATAATTATGTACTGGGTATAGCCTATATCTATTGTTTATGACAAAGGTGATTCAACCGTACTTTCTATATCTATATAATATCCTATCTTTATAATTATGTATCGAGCATAGCCGTATATCTATTGTTTATGACAAAGGTGATTCAACCGTATTTTCTATATCTATATAATATCCTAAAGGTATGAGGGTTCACTTTGGTGAATTGTGCCAGTGTTTGGCTTATAGGGACAGGATTGTCCACCAACACCTCTATATTTTTATCTTTGATTATCTGATAATGATCTCAGGTGGCGATACTTCAATGCTTCCCTTTTTATGGGGAGCATGGTTGCATAGCAGAATCGTCCACACTGAGGCATCAGACACATCATGAAATTTGTATCTTATTGGATTATCTTGACGGCATTACCACCATTAAGGATATCAAGCTAAGTAGTTTTATCCATTAGTCTATGTATGCTGTGATTTTAGTCTTGTGGCTAAATGTTCTTTTGTTACCCCTGATGAACCCTATATGTCATTTTGGGGGAAACGCGTCGGGTCTTGAACAAAATCACACGGGTTTTTTGAATCAATGACACAACAGAACGTTTTTTTTTTTTTTTGGCTTTTGACTAAAAGAATGATTTTATGTGGATAGAAATTGTCTCTCCTAGAGTGTCTATAGCACATATGGGAGTCTTGCTGATATTCTTTTAGGAATTGCTTCAATGGGGGTGTCTGACCTAGGGTGCGCTCTCAATAGGTGGGGGCCGCTCCTTTGGGGCGACTACTTCGCCGAAGGGGGCGATTTTCACCCTTGGGGTCAGTACTACTTTATTGGATATCTAGATTTAGAGGAACTAGCATCTCTCCCTCTCTAGGAGAACAAATTTGGTGTTTTTGCTGTGGGTCCTCCATTTTGGAAGGGCACTCTTTTAATGTATAATCAAGTAAGTTATTTTTTTAATTGTTTTTTTTTTCTCACTGTGAATTTTGCTACAAATTTAACCCAATAGGTAAAATTAAAGATTTATGTCTGTGAGTTTTTTTCTGAGGAATGGCTTTCTAAGTGAACCTGATACAACAGAAAAAAGGCAAATTTGAAGCTCAAGGTGTTTTCTGACTGTAACTTGATAATACTGAGTATATTAGTTTAAAAAAACCCCTACTTAAGGATTTATTTACGGTTATATCTCTATAATTATGAAACTGGGTATAGCCGTATATTATTGTTTATGACAAAGGTGATTCAACCGTACTTTCAAAATCAAAATTAATATCCTATCTTATAAAATTATGTATCGACATAGTCGTATATCTATTTGTTTATGACAAAGGTGTTTCAACCGTATTTTTTTTATCTATAATATACAAAAAAACATGAAGGTTCACTTGGTGATTGTCCCAGTGTTGGCTTATAAGGGACGGGATTGTCCACCAACACCTCTATTTTTTATCTTTGATTTTTGATAATGATCCTCGGGTGGCGATACTTCATGCTCCCTTTTTATGGGAAGCATGGTTGCATAAGCAGAATCGCCCACACTGAGGCATCAGAAAACATCATGAATTGTATTTTATTGGATTATCTTGACGGCATTACCCCCATTAAGAGATATCATTGCTAAAGTGGGTTTTATCCATTAGTTCTATGTATGCTGGTGATTTTAGTCCCTTGTGGCTAAATGTTCTTTTGTTACCTGATGAACCCTATATGATCGTTTTGGGGGAAAAACGCGTCGGGTCTTGAACAAATCACACGGGTTTTTGAATCAATGACACAACAGAACGTTTTTTTTTTTTTTTTTGTGCTTTGACTAAAAGAAGATTTTTATGTGGATAGAATTGTCTCCCCTTTGGGGTGTCTATAGCACAAAATGGGAGTCTTGCTGATATCCTTTTTAGGAATTGCTTTCAATGGGGGGTCTGACCTAGGGTGGCGCTCTCAATAGGTGGGGCCGCTCCTGTTGGGGCGACTACTCCGCGGAAGGGGGCGATTTTCACCCTTGGGGTCAGTACTATTTTAATTGGATATCTAGATTTAAGGGAAAACTAGCATCTCTCCACTCTTAGGAAAAAATTTTGGTGTTTTTGCTGTGGGTCTCCATTTTGGAAGGCACTCTTTTAATTTTATATCAATTAAGTTATTTTTTTAATTGTTTTTTTTTTTTTTTCACTGTGAATTTTGCTACAAATTTAACCCAAAAAGGGTAAAATTAGTTTTGAATGTCGGTGTTTTTTTTTCTGAGGAATGGCTTTCTAAGTGAACCATGATACAACAGAAAAAAGGCTAATTGAAGCTCAAAGGGTGTTTTCTGACTGTAACTTGATAATACGGAGTATATTAGTTTAAAAACACTACTTAATGATTTATTTACGGAAAATATTCTCTATAATTATGTACGGGGGAATAGCCGTATATTCTATTGTTTATGACAAAGGTGATTCAACCGTACTTTCTATATCTTATAATATCCTATCTTTAAAATTTAAATTTTATCGAGCATAGCCGTAAAATCTATTGTTTATGACAAAGGTGATTTCAACCGTATTTTCTTATTCTATATAATATCCTAAAGGTATAAAGGGTTTCCACTTTGGTGATTGTGCCAGGTTGGCTTATAGGGACAGGGTTTTGTCCACCAAAAACCCTCTATTTTTATCTTTGATTATCTGATAATGATCCTCAGGTGGCGATACTTCATGCTTCCCTTTTTTATGGGGAGCTTTGGTTGCATGGCAGTATCGTCCACACTGAGGCATCAGACACATCATGAATTTGTATTCTTTTGGATTATCTTGACGGCATTACCACCTTTAAGGGATATCATTGCTAAGTATTTTTATCCATAAGTCTATGTATGCTGTGATTTTAGTCTTGTGGCAAAAATGTTCTTTTTGTTACCCCTGATGAACCCTATAGATCGTTTTGGGGGAAACGCGTCGGGTCTTGGAACAATCACATGGGTTTGAAATAAAATGACACAACAAAACCCGTTTGGTTTTTTTTTGCTTTTGACTAAAAGAATGATTTTTATGTGGATAGAATTGTCTCTCCTAAGGTCTATAGCAAATATGGGAGTCTTGCTGATACCCCTTTTAGGAATTGCTTAAAATGGGGGTGTCTGCCTAGGGGGCGCTCTCAATAGGTGGGGCCCCCTCCTGTTGGGGCGACTACTCCGCCCGAAGGGGGCGATTTTCACCCTTGGGGTCAGTACTACTTTATTGGATATCTAAGATTTAGAGGAACTAGCTTTCTCTCCCTCTCTAGGAGAACAAAATTTTGGTGTTTTTGCTGTGGGTCCTCCATTTTGGAAGGGCACTCTTTTAATGTATATCAAGTAAAAGTTATTTTTTAATTGGTTTTTTTTTTCTTCACTGTGAATTTTGCAATTATAATACACAAACAATAGTTATAGACTATTCCTAAGGAATCTTAGCCCATTCCTCATGGTCAATGGCCTTCAATTCACTAATAGTCTTGGGTTTGCATGCTGTACCTGCCTTTTTAAAATCCCACTTTTAATCAGATGACTGACAGCCACTCTGGAATTTTCCAGATAGTCTTCTGAAACCAAGCATTGGTAGACTTTGTGGTATGCTTGGGATAATTATCTTGTTGGAAGGTCCAAAGACAGCCAAGCAATAGCTTCCTCACAGAAGGCTTGATGTTTTCAGTAAATTCTGTAACTAAACCTAATCTATAATGAAGGTTGAATTATTTTCATTGCAACCATATACATCAGCCACATCTATAAATTAATCCTTTTATGTTACATTTGGACAGGGGTGTGTGGATCCTTGGAAGCACAGGGGGAAGACCAGTTAAGATGCGGCCATTTACAAAGTCACAGGGATAACAGGCAGAGGCAAACACCGAACTAGGGTCACACGGACTCAAAGGCAGGAATACAGGAGGGCTAGAGCAAGGTGAAACAGCCCCTTTGAAACACCAATACTCTGACCCAGGCTGCTGAGGGGAAGCTGTCTTTTAAAGCAGCCAGCCAGAGATGATCAGCAGCACCTGGGCCAGTCCTGCAGAAGGAGTTAACTGTTGCAGCGCTGGACAGCAGACAGAACACAGGGATATTTCAAATGATAGGATCAAAAGGAAAGTTAGATGGGAGACCAGAAAACTTACAGACCGTGACACAGAGAATGTTTGGCCAATCAACTCACCCATATGGTACCTGTATGTTTTACTGCTGCAGAGTGCAACTATAAGCATGTGCCAGAGAAAATTCCCACAAGCAACATAATTTATGTGTGGTTTACAAAGCATGAGAGCTGCCATTAAAAACTAGGGCATTTTCTCAACGGAATGTGCATGCTGCAAATTTGAAAATCTGCAGTATACCCAGATATATATGTGGATTTTCCTTTGGAAGTGTTCTTAAATTCCTATCCACTTATGTTGTTCTTATTTGCTGTGGATATGCTGTAAATCTGCTGCTCTTTAATTCATCCTTAAAGGGGTTGTCTCGCTACAAAGAATAGCTTTCAAATTGTAGGGAACACAAAATAAAGACATTTTCCAAATATATTGCTTTGTTCATCTGTTTTCCCTAAGGAGATACAAGTGAATTTATGAAACCCCCTGGCTATTTTCAGTTCCCTCAGTAACTGACCTGTAAACAATTCTCCCCCTGCTGTTTGTTCTATGAAATAGCAGTGAGTGATGTCATCACACAGGTGCAGCAGTGTCTGTGCTGCTGGGCAGTAAAAAGCTTGATTTATGTAAAATAAACAGAACTGTAATTAGGGCTTTTGTTTGAGGGATCAGATAAAGCCTTCTGAGAGCAGTTTGAGAAGCTTCTGAGCTAATCTGATCTAATTAGCAACTGAAAGCACAGCACTTTTAATTCAAAACATGGAGCTTTATGCAAATTAGTCATCCTGAACCAGGAGGTGACACAGTATTTCATTCATGCAGTCTATGAAACTCTGTAGGGAGACAACTCCTTTAAGATAATTTTTGTAGCTATCTCTGTGAATTTATAAGTGAATACAAAGATGTTTATATAACATTGACCAAAACTGAACCCTATCTTTAAGTTGAAACCCTATATGCAGTGTACAGAGGAGAAATATTCCATAGGGTTCACAGGTTTTTATTTCTGTGGAAATGTTTTGTGTGCCCTACAATTTAGAGCCTTTAGCTGGTGATCTGAATATTCTTATAACACCTAGGGCTATTTCAGGGCCTGTCTGCTGCAGTCTACTTTTTAAATGACTTACCTGTGTGGACTAGAAAAGCATAAGCTAGTGGCAGGACCCATTATCTACCCCTGTATCATTAAAAGGGGTTTTCTCGCTACAAAGATCATATCTGTAATGATGGGGACAGTAAAAATAAGCACTTTTGCAATTGGTATTATTTTAGTATAGCAGATATGAGCTAACCGGTGTGTATCTAGAGCTTAATCAGCAGCCTGAGGACGGGTCACGTCCCCTTTGCTGGGATTGGCTACCTGATATTTAGTGCAGCCCTGTAGGGGCATGCCTCCTGGTTGGGACTTGTCCCCTGTGCTGTGATTGGCTGCCTGCACTCTGTGCTTATTCCCCTCGGAGCTGTGTGAAACAGCTTTCTGTGCTGGCCGCGGTTTGTGCCTATGTAAAAAAAGCTGTCCAAGATCCTCTATGCTCATCTCCCAGTGACAGCTCTATGGATCTGGATAATTACTGAGTCTCTAGCTGCTAGATTCATTCTATCCCCATGTAACATAGCCTTATACAGTCTGCTCCCCTTCTACCTCCTGCTTGATAACAGAAGGGGGAACAGAGTGCATTTGTCAGATTTGCTTAATTATTTCAGGTTGTATATATAACTGTTTACACCAATGCAGGTGTTCTGGTTACAAAGAGCTTGTTTGCTCAAAAACACAACACAGGCCATACTTACAGCTCAATCGCTGGACTAGAGACTGAACCCAGTAGGAGGCAACCAAGGTCCCTGTGTTGCTGCCTACTGGGTTCAGTCCTATCCCAGCGTTGAGCTGAAAGTAGGGCCTGTGTTGTTTTAAAGGAGTGTGGAGGGGGGGTGACACCCCTCTCCCTTCCCTGCCCCACAGATGAGGGGGAAGTAACCTAGTGGGTGGGAGAATGTCCCTGGATTGAAGCTTAAGAGACGAAACCCCAATTCTAAAAAGTTGTGATGAAAAAAACCCCCCTTTAAGGGGCCCCACACGTTTTTTTTTTTACTTTTTGGATTTTTAAAAGAATTATATATTTTGAGGAAAACCGGACCCCCAAATGTCTTATCAGCCCCCAACATTACGATTTTGTTTTGAAAAGCCACAAGAGGCCCCTGAGGATTCATAGATACAGAGAACCGGAGCAATAGAGTCCGGGGGGGGGAAAAAAAAAAAAACTATTAGTACTGTCTTTAAGTCTTTATGTTTTTGTTTGAGGCAATCTAAATTTTTTACCCACAAAAAACCCCTTATATGCTATCAACAGTTTAAAAGGACACTGAGCCTTGTTATTATAGTAGGTGAAATTGTATAAAGAACCAGTACCATTATATGGTATCCTTCAATTAAGGGTTGCCCCAGAAAAAAGGGGCGTAACTACCGGGGAAAAGGACGTAGCAGCAAGGGGCCCCCGTGTCGGGGGCAGTGCTATCACGCTGCTACCCCGAAAATGCTGCCCCTGGGCCCCCCCGGCGTAAAAAAGTTTCTGGGGCGGGTGCAAGCTGGGGGCCCAGCATGTTTCCCTCTAACCCCCCGGGCCCCTCCAAACCCGGGGTTTCGGGGCGCATGCCTGGAGGATAGCAGAGCGGTAGCCCTGTTTTCCTCTGCCAGCTCTCTTTTCAAGGGGTGGTGCAGTGGTCACATCACCGGGCGCCGCCCGCCCGGGAGGGGGAGAGGCTGCAGCGTCCCCCGCTTGGGGGGGAACGTGGAACGAGGTTTTAATGATTTCTTATTTTTCCCCCCTGCCTGCCTATATAAAGCCACATAAGCCGGCATATATAGCTCCTATAGCCCCCTAAGCTTGACCTTCGCTATATAGCCCACCTGAAGCTTGCTATCTACTTATTTGGGAGCACTATTGCTTACCTAAACCCTGCCAAGCCTTCCAATTTATGGCACATATAGCCCACCTATCCCTGTCTTACCTGTTTGGTCCCTATTAGCTATCCATAAACCTGCCTGACTATATGGGGACTATATTGCTACCTAAACTTGGCCTATCTAAACACTGCTGCCTCTTATTGGGGTCAAATGTAGCAGGGATGTAGGTGCATGGAAAAAAGTCAGGTTTCTAGATATTTGTGTATAAATCTCTGGGAAAAGTGTTAGGGAGATGTCATTGATGGCGGGTTCTGGACGTATGCAGAGCATAAGGGAAAAGGTCAAGAGTAACTACGCTCTTAATCAAATAGTCTGTGTACATGATATCTAAACACACATGATGTCACTGTAAAGGTGTTTATATTCACAAGTTGCATGAGACATTGTTTACACTAGTTTAACCACTTTTTGGTGGTAACTATTTGGTCTTTGTGTACTGATCAGTAAATAGTGTAGGGGTAGTTTAAGTCACTATTTAGTGGTTAATTTGTGGTCTTGTCTGGCGGATACAATCAGGTTACTTTGTAATAGCGTTATTGGGTAATGTTGGTCTAGGTTTATAGTGGATTTGTTTGGTAGAAGTTTGATTTGTGATATGTATGGTGAGGTGTTTTTTTAACACATTGTCTTATATCTGAACAGCATGTCCTGGATATGATATGGTCAGGGAAGGTGGGCAAGGGGGCCCATCTAAAAAGTTTGCTTTGGGCCTTGGCTTCATTAGTTACGCCTGCAGTTGACGTTAATGCTGGCCATGTTAAAAAAGTAAACTGACCACCCCCTTATTCTCTCCTCCGTTTTTGCCACGGGTCTGCAGTATCTCTCACTGGTCTTCCAATATAACTTCTCTGCAATCTGGCCTAAAGGGAAATCACCATGAGCAATGATTGGGAAATCCCTTTCATATTGGATCACACTGGTTAATGGAAAATCAGTTCTGCATTTAATGTAAAGAAAAAAATAACTATACTTCTTTGCATAGTCAGATATATTTTCTTTACAGTAACTACATTTGCATCATCTATACAGGACTGCAATCAATATTAGAATTCAAAATTATAATGCACTTAGGGACATTAAATTTTCCTTTTGGTTGATTTCGTCACATCTTTTCTATTTAGTCAGTATTTTGTATAATAGGTCAAAATTAGTACGTAAAAGAAAAAAGGTTATTAATTAGTTTCCTTTAACACAATTTGTGTTTCAGGATCAACTCCTGCCATAATACACAAAAATATAAGTTATTTAATATAAAACACAACATTGAGTTAGTCTTCATATTGTTGTAGCCATTTTAGGTTATGCTCTCCCCCCCCCCCACCCCATCCCCCTCTTCGCCCTTCCAAGAGGAATTTTTTTGTAAGACTTTCTACTGGCATCATTGACCGTATATATAGATATACTGGGAGGTCAAATATTAATTGTAGAAATTTGATAAAATGACAAGGTCCTCTCGCCTAACCTAGAATTAGTCGAACACAGCTTCCCCCCAAAACGCAGGACTAAGCTCTCAATTTACTGTTATTCAGCACAGCTCTCTTCCCCATATGCCTCTGTAGGAAGTCGCCACTTGCTATGGGTCAAACCCATGAAAGATCCTCATGTAACCTAATTTGCTACTGAACAAATTGCTGGTCACAAGCTCGCAAGTTCAAGACTTTGCCTCAATCAAACCAAGTCGGGTAGTCTCGTTAGTCATATCGATTAATAGGCGAAAGCTCATAACTGTGTGCATGGCGAGTTAATTTCTCTAAAAAATATGGAAACCCATTCCACCCCTCCTTCCCGACAACGCCCAATAGGCCCATTTTTCGGTTTCCAATGGCGCAGGGGGACTGAGAGATCCACAACCGGACCCCGGGGAGGAGTCCATATAGATAAGGCGTGTTCATAATCAGGTCGTTGGGTTGATACAGATGGTTTTTTTTTTGTTTTTTATGATGATGATTCCGGCTAGGTCTGTCTAGGACACAACTGCCGAGTTATAGTCCATTTTTGGGTTTGTATCAGATACTGCCGGGGGACCTGAGTGGGAGGAGAGTTCATAGACCGTCCCAGGGGTGTGTAGGGGGCTGCCACTCGGGTTCCATCACTGATATAAGCCTGAGCCTGGGTTGGCCTCTTTACGTTTGATCCTGGAGGGGGGCCACTAAGAACAGTTCCAGGGACATCTGCAAGCCAGCAGCAGGCCTCACATATGCCCCCCATGCGGGCCGGGCCTCCATAAGCAACAAGGTAACTTGATCTTATTTTTACTTGCCTTTGTCCTGTAATCCATATTAGTGATTCTGCACCTCTCTCTGATACAAGTATTTTCTTTATCCATCATTGTACATATTAACTGCTTGTGTGACCTTCATGGACTAATTAAATCTATAAACTTTTATCTGAGTTAGTCTGTCTTGATCACGGCCTCAACACGCTATATTTTATCAGTATATAGTATATTAGCTACCATAAGGTTGGTTCAGGACCCTGACGATATGTCGGTTAACGGACTGCCGGTCTTATTAACTAAACGAACGCGATTTGCGTCGGGCGAGCATGTTGTTCCCCTGTGCCAGTTTGGGGCAAGGAGTTAACTGTGAACAGTGATCTGGTGACCACTTGAGCTCCCCCTAGTGGCAGATCAACGTCGAGTATTCCACCCCAAGCAGGCCGTCGTCCATACAAGCGGGCAGGAGGATAGGCTGTTTTCGTCACATATTGGTGCAGAGCGGTGGGCTTGGGATCAAGAACAATTGTGGGTGTGATTGCGGGTCCCGCCCCCCCCCCCATTATTCCCAGACACTAAGGATACCAGCAGTGGGTTCTGCTGCTGGGTTCTTAAGATTAAATCAGCACTAGACAAGTCCAGAGTGCAAATACAAGGTTTTGACCGGTAGCATTCAGGTTGCAGTTTTTTGTGTCAAGTGACTAAGGGGTTGCAAGGATGGCTGGTATTGCATGGGATATTGTTGTAGGCCCAGAGGAAACAAGTCTCGGTGAATCGTGAGCCTGCGACGGTGCTCGGATAGACCTGGCTTATTGGACCTATGAAGCGAGGGGAGTCCAGCTCGGGCTCCTCAAGGAGCCAGTCGCAGGTGGGCTGTGGCGCAGTGGGCAGATCACTATCGGCTATTCTCCTGCAAGCTGCCTTGGCTAAGCATTGAGGTTGGGAGACCTCACGTTACAAATAGCCCTCATAGCAGCTGCAGACATCGCGAGCGGATTGAGGAGGGAAAGCTGCAGAACGTCGCGCAGCGGCTGAAGTCGGCAGCTGCCCCCGGATCGTCGGGAGCGGGACGAGGAACGTCAGAGGGTCCGTGACAACACCAATTCAGGATGCTACGGCTGGAAAAAGGCCAAGTCCTCCCTCCGGCCAGTCCAGGAGCCTACTGAGACCCTCAGGTCCCAAAGTTGAGGGCGGTGGATTCCCAATGCTGGATAAAGGTGGGGTCCTGGAATCTTCCTGCTGGCATTTGACAATGGATTGCACCGCCAGCACCTTGTGCCTGAGGACCAAGGTGGGTTCGGTTTCTGACCTCTCTCGTCTAAGAGGTAAAAGCTCGGGTGATCTTCGGGAACATGCCTCAGCGTGTCCACCCCTGACTACGAGGGAATCAAAGAGGCACCTGATCCCTGGGCGAGTACCCTATTCTCATACCCCTGAGATGTACCAGGAAGAAGCTCCGGAAGTTTGCAGCGGGGTCCTACCGGACAGCTGGGCGACCACAATGCGGGCACTCCCGTGAAGCAGTCGACCAGTGGACCTCAGGGGCTAAAGTTCACCACCGTCCAGCTCTGAAGGTGTCATCGCCACGGTAGCAGTTTTTGGTGGAACTGCCCAGAGGACCTACCGCAGCATTTCATGACCGGAAGCCAAGGAGGGGGGCCACCGCCTAAGCAAACCCGCGGCGAAATATGATATGCCAACCACGGACACCAATGGCCAGGAAAGCACACCAGTGGAGAGGGGGTAAGATGCTGCAGGGCAACTTTGTCCTTCACACCTAAGGAACATGGGGGCACACCCAGACCATGCTTTCACACCCCACCCGGGTGTTTCCCCTGTGGGGGAAAACCCCGACTCTGTCTCCTTTTGCTAATCAGCCGGGACATTTCAAAACGGACCCGCTTGTCACCAGCGCCCCGCTGATGGGCCCGTCCCAGTCCCCTTTTCCAAGGCCCCCCAATGTTTTTGTGTGTGGGTAGGGGGTGGAGGATAGGACCCTTACTAACTACACAGCCAGTAAAGTAGCCCGGTCTGTTAGCCATGGGATCTCTATGGAACACCGGCGAAGAGATGACTGTGGTGCGGCCTGAGCTGTGTCCCAATGGAAGCATGATACCAGGAACGACTTGCCTGTCTCGGAATTGGAAGGCGTTTGTGCCGGTGCGCCAGGTGGCCAAGTTGTAGTTGACTGCGGGTTGCCGGGCAGGGAATGCGGCGAGGTTGGGAGTGTGCCGATACATTCGGCTAGTATTTTGTTAGGGACCATGACTTGGGGCGGGGGTAGCCGTTTTTGAGGCCTGAAGCCCCAAGGTCTGCTAACCCCAAAATGTGATATGTCATCCAACCTTGTTAAATGTTGCAAACAATGTTATTAATATGGCACTTAATGTGGGTATCGGGGGTGAGGAGGACAGTGTGTCCCTCTCCATCCTGTGTGAGGAGATAAGGTCAGCAGGTTGCTATAGGGCAGCAGGATGTGTCCAGTCAAGCAATGCTGGGTTCAAGTTGTCCTCACTGGTGTGGCATTTCAGAGGGGGACTAAAGGGGGCAGGTCGCTGTGGTGGGGAGCATGCAGGTGAGGCAGGGCTACAGCAAAGGCCACAGGGCTAGGGTCTCCCCACAGCCAGGGCAGACAGGGGCGGACAGATGTGGTGCGGGGAAGCATGCAGGTGAGCAGGGCTCCAGGGAAGGCAACAGAGCAGGGTCCCCTCAAACCAGGATGTCGGAGGGCCAGGTTAGGCCAACAGACTGACGACTTATATAGTCGCCGAGGGGGAGGAGGGGCGCCCACCAGCCGGGTGCAGCGGTCGTTCGGCCGCTGTCAACGCGCAGTGGGAGGGCCAGGAGGCCCCTCAGGGGCCCGTCGGTATCCTCCCAGCGGACCAGGTAAGTGCCAGGGTAGTGTGGTCCAGGCTGATAGGTCCATGGAAACCGACAGAATGACGTGGCAAGTCTGTCCATTCAGGCCATCGTTCTAGTCGAGTTTTCAGGCAGCGTTAGCGCTGACGACAAGCATGGATAGCTCTCAAGGAGCAGGGGGCATCAGCCCCCTTGGACTCAGACACCGGCGGGATGGTCTGGGAAAAGGACGGCTGTACCATCGTGACGGTCAGTACCGGGTTCATCCGGAGGCGTGGCCCCAGGAACGACGGGTTGGTTGGGTACCCTCATCCGTTCAGTGGCTCGGAGTTGTTGCGGGTTTGCGCATGACGATTCGATGGCCGGACACCTGGGATCGCAAGACACAAGGAAAGGCTGGCACAGCGATTTCTAACTGGCCAAAGATGGGGATACTGGATGGGGCTGCTATTGCTGTTCAGTTGTGACACGCCTGTCAGAGGGATGGGGATGTCGGGGCCGAGGCCCAAAGCACCACAATGGGTACATCTGACTATCACTTAGACACGAGCTTTCAGGATGGTGGCTAGGATTTTAATTGGATCCACTGTCCATTCCCAGCAGGCTTCCGGGAAACGCTTCATACTGACGGTAGTAGACTTCGCACTCGGTACCCTGGAAGCGGTAGCCTTGTGTCCCCCATTCGGGCCGACTAGGTGGCCACGCCTTACTGGAGATTTTTTCCGTGTGGGTTTCTACACCAGAAATGCTCCACTGTCACGGGGGACCAAGTTCATGTCTCGCAGCTAATGGAGTTCTTTTGTGGTAAGCTGATACAGGTGCAACATCTGGTGGCCAGACAGTACCACCCACAGCTATTGGATCGTCCCGTGCACGGTTCAATGGCACCCTGAAGCAGATGCTTAAGATGTTGTCGACACACCACGGGGCGCGACTGGAGTGGACCTACCAACCTACTATTTTCGGCTTATAGGGAAGTCCCACAGGCCTCCAAAGGGTTTCGCTCCCTTTGAGAAGCTCATGTATGGGCGAGTGTACGGGGCCAATGGCTTTTGGGTGAAGGAGGACTGGGGAGGTAGACGGGGTGTCGGTCATTGAGTATGTTGTGCGCTTCCGTGACATTAAATGCAGGCCTCTGACACAGCTAGATGCATGAGAATATGCGACAGGACAAGACGACCAAGTGCAGTGGTTCATGACCAGACTCGCTTGTGAGGGACCTTACCAGGTGGGTCAGAAAGTGTGGGTCCTGGTACACCGTACCTCAGGGACAAGCTTAAGCAGCCTGAAAAGGCCAATATGTCGTGCACAAGAAAACTCAACGCAGTTCACGTATCTGGTCACCTGGACCTGACCGAACGGGGTGCGCGGAACGGAAGGCCTTCCCCACGGAACATGATGAAGGGCGCATCTTGAGCGGGGATGGTATGTGCCATTCCAGTGTGTGAAACTGCCGAGGAAAGTGAGACAGAGAATCCTTGGACATTGCTTGCCCCTGGTCAGGGGAGGTGGTGTCCATAGAAGTCATCGGAGATTTGTGGACAGCTCCTGGGAGCGACCAACGGTCCCAGCTCGTTGGCAACCCTATCCCCTTCTGCGGCATTGTTCGCTAATGTGCTGGACAGGTCGGAGTCAGCCGTCCATCACGTGGACACCTAGGATCACCACACAAATCCGGCGTTTTCAGCATTATCGGATATCCCCCGAAGTGCCTGCATTAGCACATGCGTGAGGAGATTGACGTGATGCTGAAGTCTGGGTAGGTGTCCATCAAGGCGTCCAACAGTGCCTGGGCCTAGCCTGTCAGTCCTAGTCCCCATAGAAGGATCGGGACCACACTGTTCTGCGTCGTGAACGTCAGGGGGCACAACGCTGTCCGGTCTGGATGCGTACTCAATGCCACGCATCGATGACCTGATCGATCAGTTGGCCGGGGCCAAGTACCTGACCATCATGGATTCTGAGACGGGGATTATGGGCAGATTCCCTGACCGTGCGGCAAGGGGTACGCTCTGACCTTTATACCCCATTGGACTGTTTCTACAAGTACCACTGTCATGCGTTCGGCATGTAGAACGCCCCGCCCTGACACTTTTCAGTGGATGGTCAAACACGCTGCTTAAGGGACTTGAAGGAGGTTTGCGGCTGCGATACCTGGATGACATTAGCGTTTTCAGTTCCACCACCTGGAGGACCACCTCCCTGCACTGACGAGGTGCTTGGACGTATACGCCAGGGGCCTCTGACACATCAAGCTGGGAAATAAACAAATGCCAAGATGGGCATGGAGTGTGGTCCACAACCTGGCGGCCACGGGTAGGTGGGGGGGGCCTTTGAAGCCAGTGCCGGAAAAGTGGGATGCCATCGATCCTGGAACCACCCCTCCAGGACAAGAAAGCAGGTAATGTCCTTTATCAGGCACCGCGGGGTACTATAGGGAGGTTTGTTCCACACTATAGTTAGCCTGGCATAGCCCTGACAGACCTCCTCCTGGAATGAGCGTTGCCCTCCGCAGTCGATAGGACATAACGAACTGCGTGACGGCCTTCACACGCCTCCAATGCGCCTTATACAGCTCTCCCATTACTCCATGCCGCCGACTTCACACTGGCAGTTTATTTGTATCAAAACCGAACGCTTAGTGACTTTGCGGCCTCGGTGCTGTGACTAGCAGGTGGACAAAAAAGGACATAGAACACCGTTATGAACCTGAGCCGGAAGCTTCTGCGAGGCGAAGTGGACTATTCCACCATGGAAAAAGAATGCATGGACGATAGTGTGGGCACCTGCTAGCCAGGCTAGCAAGCCTAATCTATACGGGCGGGCATTTCATTGTGGAGACAGATCACAACCTTATGAGTGGTTACACCACTGTCTCAGGAAACCAATGGGTGGTTGTTCGGCTGGTGCCTGTGCTACCGCAGACAACTTCGTCATGAGCAACGGATAGGGCGGAGACACGGGCAACGCGATACGGGTTGTCCGACAGGGGGAGGAGTCATGCTGGGCGACCTGTAGTGGGAGCATCAGTGGAGAGTGAGTGCTATGCCCCCTAGCGCCCTCAAAAGGGGGGAGGGTGGTGAAGAAAATTGACTCAAAATGACTAGACCTCTCTCCAACCTATCTATAGTTCGGAAACACAGCTTCACCCCTCACGCAGGATCAAGCTCAATTTATTGTTAATCATGCTCAGTCTCTATTCACATATGCCTACTGTTGGATATGGTCGCCAACTAATGGGGTCATTCAACCCATGAAAGGGATCTCAGTAAACCTAATTAGCACTGATCAAATGCTGGTCAATGAGCCGCTCATGCTTCAAAGACCTTTGCTCAATCATCCCAGCGGGTCGTTGTACTGATATTTCATATCGATTTATAAGGGCGACCAGGCTCATAAACTGTGCATGGCAAGTTAATATTCAAAATTTGGAAACTCCCCCGCACGCACAGGCCAATTTCAAGGTTTCAAGGTGACATGGGGATTGAGATATACACAACAGGACCCACGGGGAGTCCATATGATAGGAGTGTCTCATATCCAGGCGTTGGGGTGATCCAGTGGTTCATGTTGATGCTACCGGATCGGTTCTGTGCCATTAGGCCACTGCCGAGTTATTAGTCATTTTTTGGGTTAGTATCAGAATACGCCGACCTGAGTGGGGAGTTCATAGGACCGTCCAATGGGTGTGTAGGGGGCCTGCACACAATGGGCTGTCCATCACAGATATAAGCCAGAGCCAGGGGTTGGCTCTTTAGTTGATCCAGGAGGGTGGGCCACCTAAGATCATGTTCAGGAAATCCGCACGCAGCAAGCCAGGCCACATATGCCCCCCATGCGGCCGGGCACCAGCAAACAAGGTAAACTTGACTTAGTTTAACTGCCCTTTTGTCGGTAATCCATATTTGTATTTGCACCTCTCTCTGGACCTGTATATTATTATCCCATATATGTACATAAATCATGTCTAAGGTGCCCTTCATGCTAATTAAATCTATAAACTTTAATGCTGAGTTAGTCTGTTCGTGAGCAAAAGGCCCTCACACGCCTGAATCTCGGTCTATAGTTGATAGCTACCCAAGGGTTTGGTTCCTGACATTGCTAAAAGTCGGTAAGGACCGGGTCTTATAACTAAACGTCGCGAACTGGTGGCAGCATTGTTGTTTCCCTGTGACATGTGTGGGCAAGGGTTTTACAGTGGATTCTGTATCTGGCTGGACCTTGTGCTACCCATAGTGGGCAGGGCAACGTCGATGTTATACCCAAGTACTTGGACAGTGCGTCCCTCTAGCAGGCCGGAGGGGCTAGGCTGTTTTCGTCACAATTGTATATTCATATATGGTGGTCATATGTCTTTGTGTACCTGATCAGTATTAGCGTTGGGGTATTTTCAGTCACTATTTCATGGTTATTTGTGGTCTTGTTCTGGCGGCTTCAAATCAGGGGGGCTTCCTATGTAATAGCGTTATGGTAATGTTGGTCTTGGTTATAGTGGGGATTTGTTTGTAGCAGTTTGATAGCGTTATGTAGGTGAGGTATTTTAACCTTGTATTATCTAACGCAAGTCCTGGATTGTTATTGGTTCTGGGGACGGTGGGGCTAAGGGGGGCAGGGCCCCCATCTCATAAAGTTTTGCTTTGGGGCCTTGGCTTCTCTAGTTACGCCCCTGCCAGTAGACGTTAATGCTGGCCATGTAAAAAGTAAAACTGACACGCCCCTTCCTTCTCCCCTCCGTTTTAGCACTGGCTCTGCAGTATCTCTCACTGGTCTTCAATTAACTTCTTCAATCAGGCCAAAAGGGACATCACCACTGTAGCCACTGATTGACTCCCTTTCACTATTGGATCACACTGGTTAATGGAAAATCAGTTCTGCATTTAATGTAAAGAAAAAATAACTATACTTCTTTGCATAGTCAGATATATTTTCTTTACAGTAACTACATTTGCATCATCTATACAGGACTGCAATCAATATCTAGGAATTCATATTATAATGCATTGGCCATTACATAATCCCTTTATGGTGCTTTTGTCACACTTTTCTATATAGTCAGTATTTTGTATAATAGTCAAAATTAGAACCGTAAAAGAAAAAGGTATAAATGTTTCCATTAACACATTTGTGTTTAGGATCCACTCCTGACAAAATACACCAAAATAAGCTTATTTAACTATAAACAACAAGAGTTAGTCTTCATATTGATGTAGCCATTTTTCATGTTATCCCCCCCCCCCCCCACCCCTCCTTCGCCTTCCAAGAGCCATTTTATTTATTTTTTTTAAGACTTTCTACTGGCATCATTGACCGTATCATAGAATATACTGGGAGACAAATATAAAAAAAACTGTAAGCGGGATTTATGTTTTTATGGTGTTCACTCTTAAAAAATAAAATGATGTCTTATCTGTATTCTGCAGGTTGATACGTTTCTGGCAATACCAAATATTTGGAGCTTTCATTATTTTTTGTAAATAATGTAAAAAAAACATTTTCTAATTTGGCACCACAGCACCATTTTCAGTGACCAATAACTTTTTTTGTACTTCTACCTATGGACTTGAGTAAGGGAGTACATTGTTTGCAAGCTTAAGTGCCTTTTAATTGGTACCATTTTGAGATAGATGTGACATTAATTACTTTCATTCCAATTTTTAGGGGATGCAAGATTACCAAAAAGCCTGCAAATTTGGGTGTTTGGAATTTTTTGTTCCTTTGCTGTTTTCAGCATATGGGATGATGTTATATTTTCATAGACTGGATTTTTACAGACACGGCCATATCAATTATGTGTAACTTTGTTATTTATAAAATGGCATGGGGGGGGGGCGATTTGAACTTTAAATTATTATTATTTTTTTAACTCCGTAATATAGAGCACTTCCTGCAGTACTTGACCGATAACAGGCTTAATCATTAGTACACCCTTCTGCATTGTTAAGACAATGCAGAAGTGTAAACAAAGAAGGTGGGTCTAGCACTTCAGGCCTGGGGCAGAAGTGTTATAATTACAGACATGGTGGCGATGGAAGCCTTTACAAGGCTCCGTTCCCTGCTGTAACCACCGGATGTCACCTGCAATTAGCAGTTGGATTGCACCTCCTATGTAAATTTGTCATAGATTGTTAAGGGGGTTAAAGCAACAATGTAGTTAAACATGTAATTACATTCCGTACATCCCAACATATTTTTTTGGTTGCAGTTTAATATACACAAAACACCACCATTAAATACTCTAGTTCATTATGCATTTAATTCATATTGAAAAGAATTTTTTTTTTTTTTGCTGTGGCAGTTCATTGACAATTTATAAAAAATAAAATATGAAATTTAGACATTAATTGAAACAATACCATACAAATTCTTAGTACTGCCCATCTCTCTTTCTAGCATAGTACCCCAAACAGGCACAAAATCCAATGCACACAAGAACTACTCCCAGAAGCATAGCTAATGCATCCCCTTCATCCATTGCTTTCACTCCGGGAAGCAGAAAAATCAGTGATAGAAACACAGACAGAAGTTTCTCAGCTGGTCCAGATAAAGCCATTTAGTCTTGAATAAGAAGACAGTTTCTGTATAAGATAGAAGAAACCGGTTATTTGCTATACTTAACAATAGAGACAGATACATATCATTAAATTGTCAGGCAGGTAAGCATTGGCTTAAATTAAATATTACATAGTAGCTTTGCTTGATTCAATCCCTGTTCGGTCTGACAACGGTTTGACTTAACTTTAGAAAAGAATTGGGGTTTGGGATGTCCCAAACACAAGTTTCTTCTAACCCTAATCACAAGTTAGGGTTATATTACCATTCCACAGCGCTCCCATCATCAGTTCTCATAACAGAGATAACTCCTATGTTATGGGAACCAGAAGTGATGTCAGACCACAAGGAACAGTAAGTTAACCCTTAAAATGCCAGAAAAAAAAAAAAAAAAAAAAAAAAGAAAAAAAAAAACAAAAAACACGTAATTTAGGATTAGGTTTGAATTTGTGATTTTCGCCAAAATTCAATTTAGGCTGTTTCAAATTGTAAAATATCAGCCATAGATGGGCATAACTCCAGGATAGCTATGTCATGCAGTACATGAGCTTACTGCATAACTAATATACTAAAGCCTTTTGTCTAGATAGAATAGGACAATGAAACCTGTAGATACAGTGGCTTGCATAAGTATTCATACCCATTTAACGGTTCCTCATTTTGGTTACAGCCACAAACTTAAATGCACAGTATTTGTGATCAAGCAACAAAAAGTATCAAGTATTTGTAAAGTGTAAAGAAAATGATGCATGCTTTTGCAAATTTTGGCTAATTAAAAAGCTGAAAACTGTGGCATAGATATGTATTCAGTTCCTGAGGCAATACCTTGTAGGACCACCTTTAGCTGAAATGAGAGCTACAAGTCTGTAGGGGTATGTTTTTACCAGCTTTGCACATTTAGGGTGCATTCTCACTGCACAGGACAAATGCCGGTCGGTATGCATCCCGTTTTGCGGCCGCCCCCCCCGGCCGCGGGGTGGACGGCTTTGCTCCGCGATGAGCACAATAGTGCTCACTTTCGGACGGTTTTTCAGGCGGTCTGAAAAACCCATGCCGTGGGGACATGCCCTTTTGCCCTTTCTTCTTTGCCAAATAGTTCTAGCTCAGTCAGATTGGCTGGCGAACATTTTTTTCAACAGCAATTTCCAAGCCATGCCACAAATTCTCAACAGGACTTCCGTCAAGACTTTGACTGGGCCATTTTAACGCATGAATATTCTCTCATTTTAACCGTTAAGTTGTAGCTTTGGCAGTATGTTTAGGGTTATTGTCCTGCTGGAAGGTGAACCTACGCCCCAGTCTCAAGTTTTTTGCCACCTCTCACAGGTTTCCCTCCAGGATTGTCCTGTATTTAGTGCCATTCATATTCCCATCAACTCTGACCAACTTCCCAGTCCCTGCTGAAGCAAATTCTCCCGCCATTATGATGCTAGACAATGTATGATGGTGCCGCAAAACTTTTTGATTTCGGGTGCTCAGTGGAAAAAGCCAGTGGCCAAGTACAGAGTAGGAAGAGAATCCACAGCACACCTTTAGATCCTTTAGAGTAGTGTTTCTCAACTCCAGTCCTCAAGACCCACCAACAGGTCATGTTTTCAGGATCTCCCACAGAAAGCACTGACATTAATTACATCACCTGTGCAATACTGAGGAAATCCTGAAAACATGACCTGTTGGTGGGTCTTGAGGACTGGCGTTGAGAAACACTGCTTTAGAGTGTTTATTCAAGCATTAAAACACAGAAGAACATTGTAGCTGCTCTCCAAATGGATCAATGAATAAGGTATTATTTTAGTGAGATATTCCCATGGTCCGACATTTCAGCCAACAGGCCTTTGACATTAAGGACCTAAATATGGGAAGTGATATATGTGGAGCCGGAGAGTGGGAATATCTCACCAAAATATTACCTTATTCATTGATCCATTTGGAAAGCAACTACAATTTTCTTCTGTGTTTAATCCTTGACTAAACACTTTAATCCCTTAAGGACCAGGCTTTTTTTGGTGACACGTTCGTTTTTCCCTCCTCGCCTTCTGAAAGCCATAACTTTTTTATTTTTCCACCTACATAGACACACAATGGCTTTTATTTTGCGGGACAAGGTACTTTCTAATGGTGTTATTCAATATACTATGGAATATACTGGGAAACCGCAAACAAAATCCAAGTGGGACAAATTGTGAAAAAAAAAAAAAAAATGTATTTTCGCCATGTTTGCGGGGGTTTTGCTTTTACGGCGTTCAATCTTCGGTAAATATAATGTGTTATCTGTATTTTACAGGTTGTTACGCATCCGTCAATACCCAACATGTAGGGTTTCCATTATGTTTTGGTACCTTAAAAAAATTCCAAACATCTACTATTTTTGAAAACTGCGCCACGGCGCCATTTTGTGCGACCAATAACTTTTTTGTACTAACACCTACGGACGTCAGTGAGGGGGCATTTTTTGCGGGCTGAAGTGTACTTTTTATCGCTAGCAGTTTGGAATGCATGCGACTATCATTTTTATTCCATTTTTTTTAGTGACGTAAAATGACCAAAACACGCAATTTTGGCGTTTGGAATTTTTTTTCTTCTACGGCGTACGGGATAAATGATGTTATATTTTTATAGATCGGACTTTTTCGGACGTGGCGATACCAAATGTGTAACTTCTTTATTATTTTAATGATTTTATTTGTAAAATGGGGAAAAGGGGGTGATTTGAACTTAATACTTTTTTTGTACTTTAAAACTTTTTTTTTTTTTTTTACTGTAACATTTAGTTCCCCTATGGTGTTTGATCACTAGGGGGCGCGATTGTTAATATAACCTAATGCATTGCATAGGCAATGCATTAGGGTGTACAAAGTTGGCAGTTTCCCCACTTCCTGTCTGCGGACGGAAGTGGGGCAAACTGGCCAGGGTAAGTGACGGGAGCCTTCACAAGGCTCCCCACCACCATGCCCGGTTGTCGGATCGGTGCAGTATAGCTGCGCCGGTGCCGATGACCGTCTCGATCAGTGCACGGCACCGATCGCCGTTTATTCAGACGCCGCGGCCATCTTTGCCGCGGTGTCTGATGGGTTAAACAGCGCCAGCGGGCGGAGCCACAAGCCGGCGCTGTTACTGCCGGGTGCTAGCGGTGATTAGCTGCTAACACCTGGCGGCTGTGTGCGGGGGAATCGCGGAGCGATCCCCCTGCAAAGCCCCTTAGCGGCCCTGGGACGTACTCATACGCCCAAGGTCGTTAAGGGGTTAAAGGATCTAAAAAGGTGTGCCATGGATTCTCTTTCTACCCATTATGATGCTGTCACCACTACCATGTTTCACAGTGAAAATGGTGTGCTCAGGTAATGTGCAGTGTTAGCTTTCCTTCACACACAGTTACATACAGTAGTTTGTAAGGCCAAAAACCACCCAGTTCATCCAATTGTCCCATAGTGTTGATCCATAGGAAAACAAAAACCCCCACGAGGCACAAGCCAACCGTCCTCATTTCAGGAAAAAATTCCTTTCGGACTCCAATCTGGCAATCAGAATTAATCCCTGGATCAAAAACCCTTCTCCAGAATCCTAGTCAACTTGTTTTATTATTACACTCTAGAAATGCATCCAGACCCTTTTGAAATCGGTTAGTGAATTAAACATGACAAGTTCCTTTGGCAGAGACTTTCAATATCATTTCTCTCACTGTAAATAATCACATTCTATGTTTATGTAGCGTTTGGCATTTAGGCCAAAAACTTCAATTTAGGTCGCATCTGACCGGAGCACCTCAGTCCACATGTAGGGGACATCAAGCATAGCCTTTTGCAAACAGGACTTCTGGCTTGCTTTCAAAAATGGCTCTCTTCTTGCCACTCTTCCAAAAAGGCCAGATTTGTGGAGTACATGACTAATAGTTGTCCTGTGGATAGTTTCTCCCACCTGAATAGTGGATCTCTGCAGCTCCTCCACAGTGACCCTGGGCCTCTTGGCTGCTTTTCTAAATTAGTGCTCTCATTTTCTGGACTGTCAGTTTAGGTGGATGGCATGTCTTGGTAGATTAGCAGTTGTACCATACTCCTTCCATTAAAGGGTTGAACAGAGATGTTCAGAACTTTGGCGTTTTAAAAAAAAAAAACCCAAAAAAACCCTAACCTTGCAATACACTTTGCCACAACTTTATCCCTGAGCTGTCTGGTGTGTTCCTTGGTCTTCATGATGCCGTTTGTTCAATAATGTTTTCTAACAAACCTTTGAAGCCTTCACAAAACAGTTGTAGTTATACTGAGAATAAGTCACATACAGATGTACTCTATTTACTAATTAGGTGACTTCTAAAGACAAGTGGTCACACTGAATTTAGGGGCATCAGAGTACAGGGGACTGAATACATCTGCATGCCACACTTTACAGCTTTTTAATTTATAAATGTTTTGAAAAACACTTTAAAAACTTGCTACTTTGTTATTCTATCAGATAAAATACATTTTATAACATTTAGGTTTGTGGCTGTAACGTTTAAAAATGAGAATCATTTCAATGGGTACTTTTACAACAGTACAAGAAATAGACACTGGTGACATTTGGAGCAGGTAAGGTGCCAAATGAAAGGGCCACTTTAGGTCACTACTATTCTCAGAGTCCCAGACCATTTATCTGCAACATTCTAAAACTTGGTTTTGAATAATAAAATAGATGTATGGTGTCCCAGTACAGTCCCTGTTTTTTTTCCCAAAAATAAGACCTATCTAGAAAATACGGTAAGCCCTAGCATGATTTTTCAAGTGTGCTTAAAATATAAGCTCTACTCCAAATAAGCCCTAGTTACAGTTCATTAAAAAGTGTTCAGACATCTATACACGTGAAAAGGTAAATGGAATACAGTAACGCTCAAAAGCTCCCATTGCAATAAGGGTTTGTAGGTGCCGGCTCTCAGTGGAGCGCAACTGGAACAGCAGTGGACCTGACAGTGATGTGCCTTTAAAAAAAGTGACGCAGATCTGTATGTAAGAATCCATCCACTATCGGCACTTGCCAACTCTCATTGTTTTAGGCCTAAGGGGGGTCTAGTGACTAATTCTTTCGGGGGTGCTTCCTTTTCATGTGGAATAGACATCCAGCATTTACTGCGGTACAGTACCTTATGTATCAGTAAACAGAGGAACAAGAAAATAAGACACTCAGACAGGAAAAGGTGTTCTAAAAAAAAAAAGGAGGTGAATGATGATTGGGTGCAGGGCCGTTCCTAGGGGCAGACAATTGCCCGGGCGGCGCGGCTCCGCTCGCCCCGCCCGGAGGATCGCGCCTGTCTCTACGCGGCTGTTTTAGAACTGTTGCGCAGAGCCAGCAGCAGCTGTTGTCACAGGGAGGAGGCAGGACGGATCGTTCCCGTCCTGACTCCTCCCCTGTATCAGCGTCGCAGGGGGTGGGGGCGCACAGCTTTCACCGCGCCCCCTGCGACTCTCGATCTCCTCGGCTGGCAGTTCTGCCACCGAGGAGACCCCTGGGAGCTGCGTGACAGTGTAAGCAGCATCATGACGTCACGCCGCTTACACCACTCAGCGGCTCCGGACCGGGATGCGGACTGAGGTAAGTACTCTTGTTATTCTATAATTAGTTGCGGGGGGGGGGGGGGGGCGAATCACCTGGCTGCAGGGGGCTACTACGTGGCTACAGGGGGCATATTACATGGCTACCATATGAAGTGCTATAGATGGGTAGTTTGTATAAAGATATAGAGAATTGGTAGAGAAATGCTGATAAAGTGAGGATTCTTAAGATGTGTGTTTTGTCAATTTTACAGTGAAGGTTGGGAGTAGTCATCATGGCGTCTGGGACAGATGAAAAAGAAGAAGAGAAAGAACAACTCTTCAGAGATGTCTCCTGTGAGTCACTAGATATAATGTTACTGTAATCATTTCTATGTCTGCAGAGCCTGTGTTCAGTGGGTATCCAATACTGTATGGTCACTGTATGCCGGTAATATAGGTTGAAATATAATGGTTTATACTCCGTAATGGTCAGTTTGTATTATTCGGTCACTATATGGTGGTGATATGTGGTCATGGTGTGGTTTTATTATTCGGTCACTGTGTGTTTATGATATGTGGTCTCGGGATTCTGGTTTTGTGTAGTGCAGTGTTATTTGGTAACTGTATGACTATTATTCAGTAGTTTTATATGTAGCACACTGTATATTTTGGCTTTGGTTTATGGTGATGCAATGTGTTGTATAGTGGTGCCATATGTTACCAGGAGAGGGGTGAAATTTCTTCACCTCGCCCTGAGTAAAATTTAGCCTAGTAACTGCCCTGATTTAAAGTTTCGCTTTAAATCTTAAGGAGCTAGCACCTGCCTTAGGGAACAGGTACACGCATGTCGGCCAGAAGCAGAGGACAGTGAAGGAGCGGGGATAGGTGAATGCCGGCCCAAATGGGATGCCACTTTACAGTGGTGTCTGCAGACCGGAACACGGACTGTAGCGTGAGCCGTGACACAGAGGTCGTCTGACAATTCTTATTATTGCTTTTATTTAAAGGGGATAGATGAGCATTACTTGTCTCTTCCCTCCCCAAATTACAACCGTGGGCACAACAATAGTTATAGCAGTCGCTAGAGGGCCCAGTCATGTGCAAGAGCATGGTTAATTTTTTATTTGGCATAACAAAAATAGGTAGCCTATTTAGCAGTAGATTCATTGATTTATGGCACCATTATCTATACCTTTAATTACTGATACATATGCTACACTTCCCAGGTCCCCAACACAAGAAATGACTGATTAAGTCATTGCATTAGAACCAGGCATTAGGAAGTAAACATCGTCTGGGATCAAGCAGTGTTGGAAAGGAGGCGGCAAAGGAGCAGGGAGGGAAGTAAGAACCTGTTTTTTTATTTACCTTTCTGCTTCTCTCTCCTTATAACACGTCAACCCCTTTTAAGAAAACTAATAGTCATAATTTGACACCCATTTGAACTGTTCCAAGTTTTACCCCTACTCATTGCACAGCATTTCCCATGAATATATATTGATGGATTTTTCTGCTGTTAGTCTATTTCTGAAAAACTTTCTACTCTTTAATTACTGAAATATGGCAAACTGTCAGACTCTATGGGGGGGACAAGTATGAACGGGGCTGCGGCAGAAGTCTGGCATATTTTCAGCCCGACATCAGTTGCAGCCTCGCTCGTGATAGTTTTAAGGTGTCCCTCATGCCAATATCAGGTGCATTACAGAGCGCCCGCGGCACTTTGTAATGCGCCTGATTTTAGGGGGCGTGTTGGAGGCGGGGCGCAATTGAGCCATACGAAGCTACATATTTATAGCTTCGCTACAGCAATTCTAGGCACATTACCGCTGGAACAGGTAAACCACTTTGAAAGTGGTCTACCTGTGCCAGAAATGTCGTCTTCGCCTGATTTATGGCCCACAGTAGAGCGGGTTCATAAAATCAGGCGCATTCTAGGCTATTATTACGTGCATGAAATTTGGCGTTTAAACGCCAAATTTCATACATGCCGCCCTGTGTATGTGCAGTAGCCGAGTAGATATCCCGGTGACCTCCCTTACTAACAAACCAAAACTCAAAGTGCAGGCGTATAGAAAAAAAAATAAAGGTATAAAAACACCCAATTTTGAAGTTACGCGTTTCATGCGTGTAGAACTTCTTCAGACTTCATAAAACAGTAAAAGGCCCACTTTGGAGTTTTTGTGCCAATTGGGAGCTGTTCTTTTGAGTTTTTGCTCGTTTGTAAGCCAGATCACTGGGATATCTACTTGGCTACTACATATATGGTTTTCTTCTCACGTCTCTCTGCTTGGATAGACTAGAATACCAGGACCAGCAGAAAGCGTCAACACTGGATTTACTGGCATCTCATCCTTCGGAGTGTTGTGCCTCCCTATAGCACAATGATACCAGATGAGCACATACAGTATTTTGCACTCCTCAAAATCGGTACTTGATGTTATTACATGAGGGTGTACACCTTGTCTTTCCCTCTCCTTACTGTTTTTTTTTTTTTTTTGGCTCTCTATGTGTATACCTCACAAGTAATACAAATCAGTACTGATCACAGCATCGAAATGGTTGACAGCCAGTATCTGAGATTTCTCCAAGACTATTTGTTAGAGTATGTGGGGGCTGTAATCAGAGCATTTGTATTTATGGCACATCATGGAAACTGCACTCTAAATATATAGCGCATGGCTGGACACTTTATGGCATGTGTATGGTGCTGTAGTTAAGGGAGTTTCTGTCTCTGGTCTCCCTAATCTTCTGTTTTCTTTTTTCAGAGGGGCATCACCATTGCAGCCGCTTACTCACTGCAGCTGTCATATGCCACTGCCTGATGTCATTGTTCAGAAGGGAGCTGCCCAAACAATGTCAGGCAGGGTCATGTGACCGTTGCAGCCAGTCAACGGCTTCAATGGTGATGTCCAAATTGGAAGAAGAAAACTGGCACTTCTGTGGTAAAAAAAAAAATATCAGATGGACAATCCCATTAAGAAGATTTGGTTCATGTTTATTGTTAAAGGATAAATCCTTATATCCCCCAATAACATATAGATTGGTTTAAAATAAATTCTTAAGAGTAGGTACCCATGCAGTGCATGAACATTAGAAAAGGTAGCAAAGACAATCCCTTTAATGACAATGGATATACGAGTACATCCTGTTGTCAAAAAGGAGCTCACACAGTAAGCGATGAAATCATGGGATGTTGATCAGTCGCAGCAGCAGAGGGAGACAAGCTTAGCTCTAATCTATAGCTGTATATGATTTGGAGCAGGATTCCTGAGTAACGGTGTGTCCACACGGCATAGACAAAATACCCGTCGGATTCTCAGTATTTTATCTTCTTTTCTGCATGGCTTTGGGGGACATGCGCAACGCCAGCAGTGTCAAAAACCATCCAGCTGAAAATCCGTTCAGTGTAGAATACTGAACGGACTGTCTATTAGGCTATGTTCACACGGCTTATCCACGGCTGTGGGGATGGATTTCGGCCACAATTACGCCGCGTGCTGTGCAGCATCCCGCCATGAATGAATGAATTCTCTCTCCAATACGTACCCACAGTGTGGAGCACTTTTGGACAGGTGCCAAAAGTGCACCCCAATTATTCCCTATGGGCTTTGACTTGCGTAGAACGCAAGAAGAATTTACATGTCAATTCTTAACACAGTGCAGGAGAGCTCTCAAAAACGCATCGGCGATCTCCCGTGAGAACGGCCATTAAAAGCACTGTTAATCACACTGACAATTGTTAGATCTGTTTTGCGGATCCGCTTTACTTGCGCAAAACGTATCCAAAAGCGGATCGGCAAAACGTCATGTGAACAAGCCCTTAAAGTCTATGTAGATGGTTAACAGTGTTTACAAATCAGAAAATTCGATCGAAAACCTTGCCATGTGGACGGACCCCCAATTATCAGTAAGTCCTGACCACACTATTTAAGAGACAGTGGAGATCCTGCTTAAACCACCCACATACAGTAAGCGACAGCTTTACAGTGTGTGTAGAGAACAAAATGTCTAATTGTAGGTGGACAGAGTCAGAAGGTCTTTCAATTTCAATTTTAAGATATCCTGTGCTTAATAGCAAAATTCACAACAGGTGTTTAATCCCTAAATCGCCCAATAAATTTAAGGGATCAATTGGAATTTAAACAGTCCTTCTCATCATGCTGTTCACACTTTGATATCATGAGACAAAGACCTTACAATTGGTCAACAGTACCTCACCATTGCGAAGCTTCTAGCAGGATGCTCTCAGGACGGAAGTGGCCACTGAGCTTAGAGTGTCACCAGCAGTTTGCAACAGACAGAAAGAAAGAGTCACACAGAGGCAAAGAAGTGGAAGTCCTTTGGCTACAAACAATGTAAACAATGCCCCGTGGAACAGGATGATGAATGCCACACAAATCCAGACACATTTAAGGGAGATGAGAGGAACAAAGGGCCACATGTATGAAAAGTGTCTAGGTCTAAAACTCACTTTGTTTCCCATGGCAACCAATCAGAACACCCCTTTCATTTCATACAGTGCTCTGGAAAAAAGTGAGAGGCTCTGATTGGTTGCTATGGGAAACCAAGCGAGTTTTATACATGTGGCCCAAAGTGTCACATCAAACCATTTGTAGCACTGGACATCAACGTGATCTACATACTTTGCGCCATAAAACACAGTAGGGCTATGTTAAAATGCTATTCAAATTCAAGGATTTTGGACGGCATTTTCATTTTAACATTGCTTTGTAGACATAGCTTAAAGGGAATGTGTCATCAAAAATTATTGTTTAACTCACGTTTTTATGTTAAACACATTTAAGAATTTTTGGTTATATTTTTTTAATTTTTCATATCACTTTCATATTTTTTAATAATTCTTAAGTCCTGCAGTTTTCACTTTGGCCACTATGCCTTGTTTGCACAGCTTTAACAGCAGTCAGAGATTCTTTACAGCAGCTTCATGCACATAGGAGTCTTAATACTGTTTCTGTCCCATAGACTTCAATAGGACAGTTTTCTAGTCATGCTGTGTGACCTAGGAAGAATTCACTCTGGCAGGAGGGGGGGGTGAGAGCTGTGACTATCTCCTCTTGTGGACTGGTGGATTCCTGTGTTATCTATTCACACTGGTGTCTCCTTTCAGCTTTGACCCTGCTTGTGTTAATAATGAACACACTGCTGAAAATCTTTATCTATAGGGCAGGAAGTGTCAGACTGTTATTAGGCTTAGTGGCCAAAGTGAAAACTGCAGGACTTAAGAATTATTAAATATTTAAAGTGATATGGAAAATTAAAAATAAATATAACCAAAAATTCTTAAAAAATGTGTTTAACATAAAAACGCGAGTTAAACAATAAGTCATTTTTGATGACATTCCCTTTAAGGTATTGTCTTGGCTTCATGCTGCCAAAATGTGAACAGCATGATGAGGACTGTTTAAATCCCAATTAAAATTGATCCCATAAATTTATTGGGCGATTCAGGGATCAAGCACCTGTTGTGAATTTTGTCATTAAGCTCCTTGTTAAAGATCAGCAAGTGGTGCAAAAAGTACTGAGGCATTGAACATGTGCATTCTGAAGTTAAGAAATGGTCTCATTTAGTACATTTAATTTTTTTTTTTTATTTTTTTTTTTAAATCTTATGTTCATCCTGAAATTTCAACCAAAAGCCAAACATCCCTAATATGTGTTGTTGTATGTAATATATGTATTATTATATATATATATGAAAAATTTTGATCAAAAGTGTTTAAGCTCACCTCCCAATTTTGTCAAGGGGACCCCAGCACAGGTGAGTCCTAACACTAAAACACTACCTCTCTTGGAGCCTATTCAGACTTCAACACTTCAGGGAGGGAAAAGGACTAGCTACTAAACACACTGCACGGATTTAAAACTTGTGGAGATGAGCGGAGTGCAAAAAGCCAATGAGGCAGCCTCTCCTCATACGGACTAAAAAGACTATCTGGCTATGCACATCCAAAAACTTTTGAAAAAATTTATATATTATATATATAAATATATATATATATATTAATATACACACAAACACAACACACCCACTATGGAGGTATGAAATTATTTGAACCATAATATATCTGCTTGAAGTCATTACACACCTGCACGATTAGGTATGCAATGATTTTAGACATATTAAAGTAGCCATGCTGCAGCTACTATGTTACAACTACATATAGTACAGTACTTGGGGGAACTTGTGTATGAAAAAGTTGCTACATTTACTCCAAGATATTTCTTAAAAATAGGCAGTAATAAACAAATAGTAATACAACATGGAAACACATTGCACAGAGTAGCTAACAGCACATCAGATGTAATCACTGTAGCATAATACTACGCACATATAATAAAAGTGAGAAGACCCACCTGTGTCAGTGAACTGAGCAGCAGCAGCCCCCTCCCATGTGCTCACAGGAAGCCAGCAGCTAGAATTCAGACAAGCAGCTTTGTTACAATAGTTTCTTATTGCAATGTACAAACACACATCCTATCCTTTGCATTCCCAATATGATACACCATAGAATTACCTGGAGACAATCTGCTGTCTGAAACTTATATAGCGGCACAGACACAAAGCACAGCAGTTTCTTTCCTGATCTCAATCAGGAAGAGATTCAGGAGGAAGTGAATTTTACTACAAATCCCATGATGCTTTGCATCTAGCCAGCACAGAATGCAGCAGGAAGGAGTGCACAATGCTGTCAGATGATTTTTTGTTATTTATGAGGAAGCTAGCACTTGTTCATGGACATTGCAGGCCAAATGCTGTTCTGGCAATGTTGGCAGAGATGTGTTTGGCATTGTGAGAACAGCACAGGCTGCAGTTTGTGCAGAGCTCTGTGATACTCTCCCTCTTTTGTTGTGGGCATAAAAGAGGGGCATGTGTTTGTGTGATGTGCAGGGCTATGCCTGGGCATAGCTCATGGATGCCAGTCAGGATCAGCTGTAAGGTCTGCAGAAATAAACCTAGCACCTGTGTGTATTATGTTATTTTGAAGATTTATGCAGAAAATAATCTTTTTTTTTTTCCGTCCAGTTGTGATGGGTCAGATTAAAGGGGTTTTGCCACGAGTGAAAAAGATGGCCGAAATTGACAATGCAGACTGGAGAGCTGGCCGCACTTGTGCAGTTACTCTCCATTCTATTTTATGGGAGTTCTGAGAACAGACGAGCAGTGCTTTTGGCTTTACTCGGAACTCCCATAGAACAGAATGGAGAGGCCTGTGCAAACGTAACCGGATCTCCAGTCTGCGCTGTGAGTTTTGGGGACCTGTTTACGAGATAAATGCGGGTCCCACACCTATCAGACAATGATGGCATATCCTCGATCATCATTCTCTATCGTGGTAGAACCCCTTTAAGGCTCGGTTCATATCACATGTATGGCCTCTATTTAGTGTATACCTCAGAGCATTTATGTTAGATAGATGCTTATGGTTATGGATGCCAACTCGTGGCATACATAACCATAAGGTCTGCCTCATTGTGAAAAATGTGTACTTTAACCCATACTTTTTTACTGGGTGCCATTGTATAGAATAGCATTTTCTGCTACTCCATTACATACCTCTTTTTTTCTTTATAGATATACTGATATTTACCACTAAGATGCAGGCCAAAAGGACACACTTCTGCCCTTTGTCAGTCTGTTTAGTCTAACTTTGCCCCGGTGCCACCATGGGGGCAGCGCGCACTTGCAATTTAGAGGCATGGCACAGCCATTTGAGGTTGACTGTGAAGAGGAGGTTGTGATACTTGTCGGGTTATGTCAGCACGTAAGTACTTACCGCTCCTGTGTCCAGCGACTTGGCCTTGCGTCTTCACGGCTCCTAGCTCTCCTTCCTCCTGTGGCAGGAGACAGACTGCAGGAGTTGTCCCCTGCAGTCTGTCTCCTGCCACAGGAGGAGTGTGCAGGAGTTTTCTCTTGCGGCCTTTCTCCTAGGCCCTGGGGCTTGTCTCCTGCCCTCTGCCCCCTCCAAAGACATCCTGCAGGGGGAAGGAGACAGACTGTAGGAGGTAGAAGTTGCCCTTTGCTCCTTGCTGGGGACAGACTATCCAGCCTATGTATTTGTATGTGTTTAATGTTTGTCAACGTACAGGTTCCCATGTGGACTACTTTGGATTCAGTGTACTACTTCGTATCAACTTTGGATCTATTTTTTTTTTCAATAAAATAATTGAGAGGGCTGTTGTCAGAGACTGTTTATTTAAATTAAACAGTTTTTTGTGCAATTTGTGCCTTTTTTTCATTTAATTCCAGTGATATTAATGGAGGTGTCTGACAGACACCTACTCATTACTGTAACTTAGGCTTGGCGTCAGTCACCGGTGATTTTTGTTGCCCAAGGCTGACACTAACCCTGTGTCATTATGCAATGCACCAAGGATACTGGAAAGAGCCGGGTAACTGTCAGAAGCGAATCCTTTAATGTGACGGTCCACTTCTGGAGTGGCTGCAGGCTGGAATTTTTAGAATGGGAAGAGACAGACAGACCTCCCCATTCTGATAGTATTAGGAGGCAGCTGTCAGTTATACCTTGGCTGGGACTCCCACATTGTTTTTTTCTGAAAATGTATTTGAGAATATAAACATAGGCATCCACTGTAATGATTACAGGAGATGCCGATTTTAGGATTCTCAATAAAGGATTTAAAAAAAAAAAAAAAAGCAATGTGGGGTCCCCACCATTTTCCATAACCTGCCAAGGTAAAAATAACAATTGCAGTCTGATATCATCAAATGGAAAGGTCCATCGATACTGGTCCCTTCCACTTCAAAAATACCAGCCCGCAACTGCCTCTGAAGTGGACCATCATATGGTTACCCGCTTCTGATGGTTACCCAGCTTTTCCCAGTATCCCTGGTGCATTAGATACTGGGGCAATAGTGACTTGGGGTTACTGTCAGCCTTAGGGTGACAAAAACCACAGATGGCTGACACCAAGGCCGAGCGACAGTAATGGAGAGGTGTCTGTCATATGTCTCTCCATTACTAGCACTGGAATGAAATGGGAAAAAAATTACACAAAAAAAAACCTTTTTTTTTAAATAAACACTCCCCAATGACAGCCATCTTTTTACCATTTTATTAAAGAAATCAATCTAACATTGGTTCCACATAATCCAATGAGTCCGACATACTCTAAAGGGGCAAACTGTATTAAAATAAAAACATTAAAAAAAACCATGACAGTACTAAGCTCTATCTCCTGCACCCTCTGAAGATCATGCCTGTGGCTGATCTGGGGGTGCAGGTGATGGAGTTTGACTTGCACAATATAATACTGGGAGGTACAATCTCCAGGGGGACGGTCCTCTTCCCCCTCCCGGTGATGTGAATCTGTGCTTTGGACTCCTCTGTCCCACACCTCCTCACCATTGTGTTATGCATCCTAGTTCTAACACAAAATACAACCCCCACCTATCACCTCAAAACCTCTCCACCTGTCATCTCATAACCTCACCACCTATCACCCCATAACCCCCCCACCCACGACTATCACCCCATAACCGTCCCTCCTGCATCTATCAACCCATAACCTCCCCACCTATTAACCCATGTGGAGTTTGTACAGAGGTGGCTACCGGTAGGGTAATGCTGAAAAAATTTAATTATAAGATGTTTGTATGGTAAATTTTAGCAGGGACAAGTTGTGGTCGGGAGAAGTCATCGTGGCAGTCTGGTCAGGATGGAGAAGAAAAGGGAAAGAGAAAAATTCCAGTCATAGAAGATGTCTCCGATGAGTCCCAATGTGTAACAGCACTGTAATCACAGAGCCTGTGCACACTGGTATCTACCACTATATGGTCTCTGTATGGAGGTAATATACAGTCTACAGAACCTATGTACACGGGTATCTTCCACAATATGGTTACTGTATGGTGGTAATATATAATCTACAGAGCCTGTGTACACTGGTATCTACCACTATATGGAGGTAATATACAGTCTGCAGAGTCTGTGTACAATGGAATCTACCATTATATGGTTACTGTATTGTGATAATATACAGTCTGCAGGGACCCTGCGTACACTGGTATTTACCACTATATAATCACTGTATAGTGGAAAATTTGGTAGTAGTGTAAGGGTTTAGGTTCAGGCACAGTTTAATAGTATATTCCATCTCTCCTGGTGGCTGAATAGGCTATGCAACATCCTGGAAAGCTGGGTGATTCCAAAACCCTCAATTAGCTTTCTTCCATAGCCATTACACAGTTAGATATTGTGGGCGTGATCTTTTGTGAAAGGTATGTGACTTAATACAAAGAAGACATGGTCATACAATTTTTTGGAGCGGCACGCTATGCACGCTGCTTTTAAAAGTTGGAACGTATTCTGAAATCTACTCCAGGGCATAGGAAGCATAGATTTTTCCATCAATTTCAAGATGTAGCAAATGTATTGAACTCAGTGTTGGACTGGAGTGCTAAAAGCCCTTTAGAGGAGTTGATCCTGGGGGCCACCACACAACTATTTTACTTTGCCTCCCAACCTTTGCCATCTGCATGGTGGACTTACACAGTCTCACACGGAGTGAAAATTATGTTCACCGCACACCGAATAATGATAACGAAAGTATTTATTAGTGTTTTACAGGGGCAGATACATATATGCACCAAATTTCAAAACAATACTGAACAGATGTTTTACAATAAATGATCTCTAGTGAGAATTTGTTACTTTAGAGAGTAAGAAAAGGATGTCATAATAAACGACGTTTCGGCTAATCGCCTTTTTCGAGAGACATCTGGAATAGGAAAGACAAAATAAGTAATGGAAGACATATAGTAACAATGACCAATGAAGAATAAAGAGGAAGAGGAAATAGGCAGTAAAACAGTGTAAATAAGGAAGAAAGGGAGTGATAGATGACATAGCTTAAAGGAGGAATGAACACAAAAAAGAATAAAACAAAAAGAGGAAGAAAAAGAAGAATGAACTAAAAGAAGCAATAAAAGGAGAGAAAATAGAACAAAACGTACTGATAGGGAAAAATTAGTACAATGCATAAAGGTGTCATAAGACTTACCACAAGGGGTCACTAAAGAGGAGGAGATGTTTGGAAGAGTGAGTATATATATGTAATAGGGCTAAGGAATAAATATATAAGGGTAAGTAAGACAAAAATACAACATTAGGGGGAAAAATGGAGAATATAAGACCAATGGTGACAATTTCCATAAACTTAGGACGTCCCCTGGGGGATCAGCCGCTGGAGGCTGTAACGAACCCCCGGCCGGATGAGGCTACAAATGAAGAATGTAAGAGGTAAGAAGGAGCTGAAAAAAAGGACTAAAAAAGTTAAATCGTAGGTGGTATAGAGGTAGTGGTACATACCAGAGAGTAGAGGAATGGCGGCGGGACGTCCGGAGCCCTTGGTGAGGCATCAGCAAATGCCGATGTCTCGGGCGTCCGGATATACCCGGCGCGCAGGCGCGAAACAGCCGCGCATGTGCATAACGCCAAAAGGGGACAAAGAGGTAAAGGGCAAAAAAAATAATGAGTGCGCGTGCGCCAGAAGTTTGGGGCAGGCGCAGAGGAGGGTAAGCCGGGACTTAGAAAAAGTAATGGGGAAAAACATCTATACAGGGGAAGCAAAAAATTAAAATGAGTGGGTATAAAGTATGGGAAGAAAATTGATTGGGAAGAATGAAAAAATAGCTAAAGGTAAGAAAAAAAATTTAAGAGGAGGATGCTAAATATAGAGGCTATGGAAAATATAAAATAAATAAATAAAAATATAAGTTATAAGAGGACTTTACAGAGAGGACAACGATGACAGAGATGACAGAAGATGACACTAAAAGGTAGCCGTGGTATAGAGGAGGATACATAGAGAAGGTTACCGTGATATAGAAAGAAGATAAGTAGATACAAGTCCATACAAAGCCCCATATCATTTGATCTAAAGATGAAAAGATAAAGTAAATGGATAATTATATGGACATATAATGGCATCATAGTAAATATGATAACAAAAGCATTGGGTAAAACTCAGAAAGGACATTGTATGGTTAGTAGCGCATATCATATTCTCGATTCAGACCAGAAGGCTCAAGTGTCCCTAATGTATATATCCAGTATCGTTCTCTTCTGAGTAGGGTGGTTTATCCTGTTACCACCTCTACGCGGTACGGGGACTTGTTCAATTACTTGGAAACGAAATTTTGCGAAGGTTGGTGTTTGTGAAGTGTAAAGTGTGCAGGGATAGGAAGAAGGTTTTCTTTGCACCGTATAGTTGATTTGTGCTTTGACACTCTGTTTTTAAATTAGCTTGGGAGGTTTGACCCACATATGTTTTACCACATTGGCATTTCAACAGATACACCACAAAATTAGGGGCGGCAAGTGAAATAACCTTTAATGGGAAAACTTTGTCCTGTTAATGGATTTGTAAAAAATTCACCTTTTGTTACCGATGAACATTGTGCACAGTTAAGGCAGGGGAACGTGCCTCTCTTCCTTGGGGTGAGAGTGAGCTGTCTGGTAATAGGGCGCATGGGACCAAAATCTGCCTTGGGACTAAACCGGTCACGTTGATTCTGTTTTTTTTTGTAGCACTGGAGAGGGAGATTTGAAAAGCCGTTATTTGTGGATAAGATCTCTTTAAGATGGGCCAATGCTTGCGTAGAATATGGTGAATTTTAGGCATGAATGGGTGATACTTAAGTACCAAAGGTATACGTTCCATGGTGTGTTCAGAAGATCTGGATGTTCTATCATTGGAACCTATTGTAGTAGACATGTTAAGTAATCGTGTGGGGTATCCCCGTTGTTGAAAGCGTGTCTTCATCTCATTAAGTCTCTCTTGTCTCATGGAGGGATCTTGGACAATGCGGTTAACCCGTGTGAATTGGGAACGGGGTAGAGAGAGTTTAGTGTTTCTGGAATGATTACTTTTGTAGTGTAATAGACTGTTGTGGTCTGTCGGTTTAGTGTAAAGATCCGAGGTAAGATGTCCAGTGGTATCTGACGAAATAGAAGTATCTAAAAAATCAATTCTACAGTATTAGGGTGAAAGTAAACTGCAAATCGGGAAGAACAGAATTGAGGAATGAATGGAAAAGAAGGAGAGAAGAAACTAAAACCTGTCCAAATACAAAAAATGTCATCGAGGGTAACGTAGCCAGAGAGTAGAATTTCGGTGAATAGAGGGTGATTATAGATGTAATCCTGCTCAAAACATTGCCATGTATATATGGCATATGGGGGTCCCATGTTTGCTGCCCATGGCGTGCCTTTTTGCTGTATATAAAATTTACTCCCAAATAGAAAGAAGTTATTATGTAAAATCAGTTGAAGTAGGTCTATACTAAAGTTTGGGTTAAACTCAAAAAATTGTGCAAATCGAGAAATCTGGATACAGAATCCATACCAAGAGTGTGGTCTACTGAGTGAAACAGACTGGTGTGATGACATCATCACACCAGCCTGTCATCAAAATGGGGAGCTGGAGCTTCTGAGTTTTCCTCAACTAATTGTAGATAAGAAGCAGGACAGTGGGTGGTGTACATAAAAGGTCTATAAAAGTCACTGGATGTAACTGCATTGTAATCACTTAGATGTCTGCCGAGTGCCTGCACTGGCAGGAATATTGGTCTTCAAGATAAATCCTTATTTAGTGATAGTATAGTGGTATTACTCAGTCACTACATGATGGTAATACGTGTTCATGTTCTGGTAGTATTATCTGGTCCTTATGTAGTAACATTATTGGTATGGTGAAATTTGGTTGGTAGTAGTATGATGGTGATACATATGTATGATAAGTTTTTTGCTTATTTAGTATGACTATTATTGAGAAGTACTGGTAAATATTTGTGATCAGGGAAGGCCCAATTCAAAAATTTGCTAGGGGGCTCAGCCTTCTTTAGTTATGCCCCTGAAGGTAGGTATATAGGCCCCCATTAGGAAGATATACAGTATATGGTCTTACATTAGGTAGGTATCTAGGACCCCCATTAGGTAGGCCAATTTATAGGCCCTCCTTATATGTAATTAGCTATAAAAGCCTATTATTAAGTAAGTAGATAAATATATAGGCGCCTATTAGGTATGTAAGTAAGTATACTGGCTTTCTGTCAGATATAGTGTTAGCTACAAAGACTTTCCTATTAGGTAGGTAGGTATATAGGTACTGCATTAGGTGCATAGATAGGTATATAGACCCTCATTAGCTAGATAGGTATTTTGGCCCCCCATTAGGTATTTAGATAATTATATAGAGACCCATTAGGTAGGTATATAGCGTTCCATTAAGTAGGTAGGTATATTGGCCTCCCATTAGGTAGGTGTATAGACCCCATATTAGCTAGGTAGGTATATAGGCTCCCTATTAGGTACATAGGTAGATATATAGGTCCAATATTAGCTAGGTATATAAGTAGCTACAGTAGATTTATAGGCCCCGAAGTAGGTAGATATCCAAGTCCTCCATTAGGTAGGTAGGAAGGTACATATGTTCCCTATAGGTAAGTAGGTATATAAGCCCCCATGTAAGTAGGTATATCGGCTCTTCAGGAGGTAGGTATATAAGCCCCCAAGTAGGTAGGTAGACCCCTCATTTTTAATATATCCCTCATTTTATCAATTGAAAATAAAAAAACCTCTCATTTATCTGCCGAGTAGCTCACTACTTTATCTTGTGGGTGGCATGAGGTCATCTCACTCCCTGCATCGGGACTCTGTTACCAGCATCTTATAGGCTTCAGACCTAAGAAAGGCTGTTTCAGGCTTACAGCCTAAAAGCGGAAGCTGCATAGGCAAGGTGATAACATCTCACTACTTCACACTACCTATGCTGCACACTTACATAGGATGCAGGTCTAGCCCCCAGTGAGCTAAACCTTAAGGTTTTACCATACTCGTGCATGCTTCTGTAATGCAGGCTGGGTTAAAGCCAGACATGTGCTTCACCTGTACTTGCCCTGAAATCATGGTAAACTATATTCTGTTTTACCTTAAAAATCACAACAGATTTAAAGATTTTCCTCTTACTTTGGATGCTTTCACACAGAGCGTTTTTTGGTGCATTTTTTATGTGTTTTTGACGCATCCAAAAACGCATCAGAAATGCAACAAATAAACACTTCGTTTTTTATGCGATTTTGGATGTGTTTTTGTACAGAAAAGCACATCAATTAATGCAGTACATTTCTGCACAACAAATGCATCCACAAACTCACCAAAACGCTCTGTGTGAAAGCACCCTTACCGGGTCTGAAACTAACAATCAATGGGGCAGATTTACTAATAATATCTCAGACTATGTAAACTTAAGGAGAAATGGTGTTCCCAGCACAGACTTTGATGATATATCCCTAGGATTTGCGCATACCTCCGTAATGGACCCCTGGGTGCGGATCACACAGGTGGGACCCACAACTATCAGACTTTGATGCCATATCTTACAGATATTACATCAAAGTCGATGGTGGGTGCATCTTACTCCTGCACATATTTTATTAAGACCGGCATATTTTGCACACATAAAACATTTCCCCATTAAGTCTTGAAAAAGCTGTTGGCAAAACGAGCGTCAAGGTGGTCTTTGTTTTAGGTGGCATATCTCCTAAACTGGTAAACTTGGGATGATTATCTTTTGTATTTTTTAATGATTGTGTCATAATATTTACTTTTTATGGTTGACTTTATTACCCACTAAAAATCACTTGATTGATATATTATTTTTATGTCGGGGAGCTATGGTACCCATTAACTACAGGTCATATAAATACAAACTAATTTAAAAGACTTTGCTCCGTAGGAACACCTGTTACCTATAGTCCTCAAAGATTAATTAGCTGATTGCAGAGAATACATAAAATAGTAAAGCTATGTTTTATGACTTGTTACCTTTTGCTGCAGATATGTAGGAATGCCTGTTCAATTTTTATCATGTTTATCCCCTTACATTGCCAAAAAACTTAAAATAAATTGGAAATTTGATTTAAAGTTATTTTGTGACTTGTCAATATGAAAAAAGAACCAACAAATATGGCAAAAAAATATAATCTTCTCAGTACAGAAAATATTCATATTTATAATAAATGACTTGCTATTTGAACAGTTATGCTAAATTATTATTGGAACTCCTGAATATTTTAGTTTTACTTTATTACAGAATTTATGTTTTGACAGCTTACATGACCGTAAAAGGCAATCTTAATATGGCAGCGGCAGAACCAAATAAATTATTTTACCTGAATGGTAATCATGACTGATGCCATCAGCAACTGTCTCTTACTGCTTTAGAAAATCTGAAAAATAATTTGTTTTTTCAGAAGCACATTGGAAAAAAAATCATAAATAGCTGTAGACTTATTTCAGTTAACATTAAAGGGGTATTCCGGACCTTAACATTGCTTGGTCATCCATCGGGTTATGAGTAAAAATAGAAGAGAAGTTTCATGCTTACCTCACGGGCACTCCCGTTTACTCCCAGCTGCCGATCTGTTCAACCAGGAAGCAATGAACATTCATCATTCATGTGACAGGTGCAGTTAATCATAGACCACTTTGTCACCTGTACGTGATCACTGTGGCTTGTAAGGCTATGTTCACACGGAAATGACTGGGAAATATTTCAGCCCGTAATTCACGCTCAAATACGGGCGAGATACGTCCCAATCATTACGGTAATCCACAGTTCTCATAGAGAACTATGGATTATGTCTCCTCTCCCTACTCGCACAATATGCCAAGCGGGGAGAGAAGTGACATATCAATTATTCACGGCATATACGCGGCGTTAATAATGACTGTCTAGCGGGCTGGCCGGCTGCCAGCCCCCCCCTCCACCCCTGTGTGAACCCTGCCTAATTGGCTGTGGCTGTCACGTGAATGAAAACCATTTGCTGCTTCAGTGGTGATGAATATGAGCGGTAAATATGAGTTTTAGCTTATATTTTTCTCATACCCCGATGAACGAATGAGCAATGTTAGAGCCCAGAACACCTGTTTAAGGACAACATTTAACTACTAGACATTTTGGCTTTGTCATTTATAACAGGTAATGAATTGCAAAATAATGAGTGATAAAACTTGGCTATTGTAGAAGAGTTAATAGCACTCTGTATTTTATGGATGATAGATGTAACGATCTGGTAGTGGATCTGCTGGACCACCGGAGGCGATGGATGAAGCCCAAACCAGCGGGTGGAATCTAAGTAGGTCCCGGTATTCACCATAGCCTGCCGCAAAGTGGGATGGACTTGCTGCGGCGGGAATCTACCAGTGTCACGATACTAGTGGATACAGCTGGAATCCAATGGCTAGGACTGGCTTGAACACAGCGAAGACCAATGCAGACTGGAACAGGCTCATGACAGGCACCGAAGTGGGTGGTCCAGAGGCTTGACTCTCCAGGTGGACCATCCGGTCAAATAATTGCTGCACCGTTTTCACTTTATTTTCCTAAATCGCTTGTCCATACATTGATATTATGGCCAGTCTGGCCTTCATAAGCATCACAATTTGACTTTCAATGCTTGAATCCAGTGCGAAATGTTAGCCATACCCAGTCTGAAGCTGTTTGATGCGAGCTTCCGGACTTCCAGCCCCAGCGGACTCCATTTGAGGCTTGAGTATCCTGTCACGATACTAGTGGATACAGCTGGAATCCAATGGCTAGGACTGGCCTTGAACACAGCGAAGACCAATGCAGACGGAACAGGAAGCACGCAGAGATGAGACTGGATCCTAGGCAAAGTCAGGAGGACATCAGAAGAATGACACGTAGGTATCAGAAGTTTGCGGGGTTTAAACCGCAAAGGTGAGGAACTAACGGGAATGCAAGTTCCAGGCTAGAGGACTGCACAGCAGGAGTTTAAAAACCAAAAACTAAAGCAATGAGTAAAAAGGTTTTGAGGAGTTTTAAATATGCTGACAAAACCGGAAACATGAAAAAAGATGGCACCCAGCTGAGACACATCCACCATCTTGACTGAGGCAAACTTAAGGGCAAAACACAGTAAACAAGTTCCAAGTCATAGCAGGAGATTCCTGACATTATTTCCTCCACCTCAACAGCGGCCTCGGGACGAAAACCTGACTCGGTCCTCTCCGGATGTCCTTGATGAAAATTTGTTTTATCATCCTGGGAGCATTGATGTTACTCACTGGTTCCCACGAATTTTCTTCGGGCCCATAACCTTGCCACTTAATGAGGTATTGAAAGCTGGTTTCTAAAAATTTCCTTGAGTTTTAGAATTTGCTCCACAACAAACTGTTCTTGCCCATCAATCTCCACTGCATCAGGGGGAGGAAAACACTTTCCCGGAAAGGGATTGGGCACAGCAGGCTTAGTAGAGACCATGGAAAACAGGATGGATCTTCATAGATGATGGGAGCTTGAGCCGAACAGCTACTGGACTGATTATTCTGATGATCCTATACGGCCCAACAAACTTCTGTCCCAATTTTGGTGAAGGAACTCTAAGTTTCAAATTTCTGGTAGAAAGCCATACCTTATCCCCCACCTTAAAATTTGGGTTTGTTTGGCCTAACGCCGTCTATCTGCCATCTTCTTGATAGTTTTCTTGAGCCATCTCTAGCGTTTCCTTTATAGTTGTAAATTTTGCTGTAATGCAGAGATCCTTTCCGCAGCAGCTGGAATATGTGGAACAGCAGGGAATTTGGGAAGAATACTTGGATGGTATCCCAAATTTGCAAAGAAGGGAGTCTGTTTGGTGGAGGCATTTTGGGAATTGTTGTATGAAAATTCAGCCACAGGAAGCAGATCAACCCAGTCATCTTGTAGGTGACAAATATAGCATCGCAGGTACTGTTTCAGGTCTATTTGTGCGTTCAGTCTTGCCATTATATTTTGGGTGGAACGCGGTGGATAGATTGATATCGATGTCCAGTGCTGGCAAAAACTCTGCCAAAATTTTGATGTAAATTGCACCCCACGATCCGAGACAACCTCATCGGGGACTCCATGAAGGGCGAAACAAAAATTCTGAAGTATGTGATCCGCAGTGTCTTTAGCGGAGGGTAGACCAGTTCATGGGATGAAATGTGCTGCCTTGGTGAGTCGGTCAACTACCACAGAATATATTCTTCCCCTTAGAGGTAGGTAGATCCACAATGAAGTCCATGGAAATCGAACCCCAGGGGCGAGAGGGGACCGGCAAAGGCTGTAGAAGACCCGAGGGTGAAGAACGTGGAGTCTTGCATCTAGCACAGATGTCACAAGATGCTACATACTCTTTCACATCCTGTAGATAATTGGGCCACCAGAAGAATCGGGATAAAAATTCTTGCGTCTTCTGCACTCCCTTGTGACCGGCAATCTCGAAATCATGGGCTAGCCTCAGAATCTTCAGTCTCACTGTTTCGGGTATATAAGCTGCTGCTTATGGGCCCCACATCTTGTTCTTAAGTACCAAATTGTACTTTCATCAGGAGGTTGGGACAGTAGGGAGTCAGTCATAGGCCTCTCTTATCTCTTTAAGCAAGTCTTTATTATGGATTACTCCCACCACATTAGAATCAGGAACAATGGTCTTAGGCGGACTAGTAGGAGTGGAATCCTTGGAGAACATTCTTGATAGAGCATCCGCCTTGCCATTACGGGATCCTGGCCTGTACGAGATTACAAAGTTTTAATTGATTAAGAAAAATACTCCGGCGAGCTTGGCGGGGGAGATAAACACTTGGCTGATCTAACGAATTCCAGATTACGGTGATCAGTAAGAACAATTATTTGCTGTGAGGTTCCTTGAAGATGATGTCTCCATTCCTTAAAGGCTGCAACAATAGCTAACAGTTCTTTATTCCCCACATCATAATTCTTCTCAGCAGATGATAAACGTCGGGAGAAAAATGCACAAGGATGTAGTAAACTCTTGTCTCCCGTTCTCTGAGACAGAATAGCCCCTACAGCACAGTCGGAAGCATCCACTTCCACAATGAAGGCGAGTTCTGGGTCAGGATGAACTAATACAGGGGCTGTAGTGAACTTGCACTTTAGAAGAGAGAAGGATTCTTGTGCTTGAGGAGACCAAACAAAAGCATTTTTCTTCTTAGTCAACTGTGTGATGGGAGAAATTATTTCCGAGAAATTCTTGATGAAGCGTCTATAGAAGTTGGCAAAACCTATGAAACGTTGGACATCTTTTATGTTTCTGGGGGTAGGCCCCGTCTATTAATGCTTTTAATCTTACTAGAGTCCATCTGTAGACCATGAGGTGAAATTATATAACCCAAAGGGAATTGGATCTTGGTCTGAAGAAATTCACATTTTTCATCTTAATGTAGATTGTTCTCTCCCTTTGCCTCCCCCAGAAAAAAGCTTGACATGTCTCTGGTGTTCATCCATTGAGTTGGAGAAAATCAGGATATCGTCCAGATAAATGACAATGAACTGGTCCAAGAGGTCTCTGAAAATGTCATTGACGAGATGTTGAAAGGTGGCAGGGGCATTACAAAGGCCAAAAGGCATAACACAAGATTCAACGTGTCCGGACCGTGACCTACAAGCCGTCTTCCATTCATCTCCAGATCTGATAACGGACCAAGTTATAGGCGCTCGAAGATCTAATTTGGAAAAAATCTTCGCATGTCGCACTCTCTCCAGTAGCTCAGGGATCAATGGTAGAGGATAACGGTTTTTGATGGTAATCTTATTAAGTTCTCTGTAATCAATACAAGGTCTTAAGGAACCGTCCTTCTTTTTAACAAAGAATATGGGAGCCCCCGCTGGTGAGGAAGATGGGCGGATGAACCCCTTAGCCAGATTTTCTTCTATGTAATCCTTGAGGGCTTTTAATTCAGGACCTGCCAAAGGGTAGATGTTTCCGAAAGGTATAGGTGCACCTGGGAGCAAGTCTATGGGGCAATCATAGGGTCGGTGTGGGGGGAGCTGGTCTGCATTTTGTTTGCTGCAGACGTCTGCAAATTCCCTGTATTCCGAGGGTAGCTCTAATATTTTGTTGTCTTGAGCTGGATCTTCGGGGCCTTGTTCAGAGTGAGCTGAGGAAAGGACATCCCCTTCTGGGAAGCTTATCTCCTTGGTTTCCCAGTTGATAACTGGGGTTTTGTGCTTGCAGCCCACGGTAGGCCTAGGATGACAGGGAAGTGTGGAGAAGAGATCAGTAGGAAAGACAGGACTTCACGATGATGGGATGTTATAATGATCTCGAGTGGTTCTGTCTCTTGGTCCACTGGCCCGGAGTTCAGTGGAGATCCATCTACAGTTTCCATTACCACGGGTGAGAGTTTCTTCTGGATTTTAACCCCATGCTTCTGAGCAAAGGACAGGTCCATGAAATTGCCACTCGCCCCCGAGTCTACCATAGCTGAGGTAGATACCCATTGAGAGTTAACCAGGAACTTGATGGGAAGGAAGCAATGAGAGTCTTTGTTCTCTTTCTTAATATGAGGTGCCACTGATGAGATGGAATGGACAACTGCTTTTTTTAGATAACTCGGGCTCTGAAGCAATGGATTCTTCATCTGAGGATCAGGATCCATGATGGCTGCCACCAATCTCCTGGACGGCTAGGGGAGTTGATAAGGAAGTGGTCAGACTTTCCCACAATAGAAGCATAAAACTTTCCCGGAGCCGGTGCTTCCCTTCTTTCCGTGCCCTCACGCTTTAATAAGGAATCGACTTTCATAGCTCATTCCTGACTCTCTGTGGATCTCCCTTGAGGTGCCTTGGGGAAAACTGAAAGGGACCCGGCGAGGACTGCTTGGTATCGAAATTTAGAGTAGCCCACCTCTCCTGTAGTCGTTCAGACAGTCGGGTATCGATTCGGATGCAGTGATTAATGAAGGCATCCAAACCTAAAGGGGCCTCTGCACGGGGAAGTTCAAACCTTTACTGCACTGCATAGTCCTTTCCTAAAAAAAGACAATTTTCGCTGCGTCATTCCAGTTTGTGTCGACTGCCCACCTCTTGAACCCATGGCATACTCAGCAACTGGGCGTTTGCCTTGGCGCAAGGGTAGTTTTTGCAGCTTCAGCAGTAGCACCGCGATTGGGTCGCAAACATCTGACTCCAAAGGCGTCGATGAACTCCTCCAGGTGATTCAGCCCGGGGGTCTTGAGTTTCAATTAAAGGGCTAGCCCATCAATGGCTTTGTGTGTCAGAGCAAATGATACACAGGACCCTTTGATCTGTCGGTAGGAAATTGCGCAAGGTTTGCGTCCAAGTATAGCCTACAATTTATTTAGGAAACCCGGAATTTGTCGCGATCTCCGCCGAATCTGAAGGGTGGCAATTTCGGGCTCATGACAGGCACCGAATTGGGTGGTACAGCAGCTTGACTCTCCAGGTGGAGTATCCGGTCGTTTAATGCGTGCACAGTTTCACGTAGTTCCTGAATCGCTTGTCCATACACTTGGAAATTATGGCCATCTGCCTTCATAAGCATCAAATTTGACTTACATTGCTGAATCTCAGTGCGCATGTTAGCCATAGCAGTCTGAAGCTGTTTGATGCGAGCTTCCGGGCTTCCAGCCCCAGCGGACTTTCCCTTTTGAGGCTTGAGTATCCTGTCACGATACTAGTGGATACAGCTGGAATCCAATGGCTAGAGGCTTGAACACAGCGAAGACCAATGCAGACTGGGAACAGGAGGCAGCAGAGATGTAGACTGGATTCCTAGGCAAAGTCAGGAGGGGCACAGAAGAATGACACGTAGGTATCAGAAGTTTGCAGGGTAAACCGCAAAGGTGAGGAACTAACGGAATGCAAGTTCCAGGCTAGAGGAAATGCACAGCAGGAGCTTTAAACACAATACTCAAGCAATGAGTAAAAAGGCTTTAAGTTTAATATGCTGACAAACAGGAAACAGGAAACAAGATGGCACCCAGCTGAGACACGATCCACCATCTTGACTGAGGGCAAACTTAAGGGCAAACACAGTAAACAAGTTCCAAGTCATAGCAGGAGATTCCTGACAACCAGGTTGCTTCCACTGGCGGGACTTGCCTGCGGTGGCGGCCAAGGGGAGGCGAGGTACAGATTCGTCAGGCAGGCTCGTAGTCGGGGACAGGCAGAAGGTCAGGACAGGCGGCTCTGGTTCGTAAACGTGGACAGGCAAAGGGTCTGGGCCGGCGGCAAGATTCGTGGTCGGTAAACGTAGGCTAGCGATTCGGTACACGGTAGACAAGACTAGATAAGACTTCTGGAATGCTTTCTCGATAGGCATGAGAACTAAGGATCCGGCAAGGCTGCCAGGAAGAGGCCGGAGTTAAATAGGAACAGTGCCCGGCAATGGCCAATTACCGGTGCACTGTTCCTTTAAATTTCACACTGCTGGCGCGCGGCCCCGCTCCCTAGGGCCACGGGACAGAGACGGACAGAGCAGGAGCGTGGCCGGGTAAGTGAACGCCGGCACTGACAGGGGGGTGAGCGGATACCGGACCCGACGTGCGGGACGGGGCGCCGCTCCTACGACGAGGGTCGTAGGGGCATCCATGACAATAGATTAGGTTTCCAATACAATATGTCAGTATTTCTCAACTCCAGTCCTCAAGACCCACCAACAGCTCATGTTTTCAGGATTTCTTTAGTATTACACAGGTGATATAATTTTTTAAACATACATCCTAGGGGGAAAATCCTAAAAACATGACCTGTTATTTTGGGGCTTGAGGACGGGGAGTTGAAAACACGGCAATAGTTTAAAACAGGGGGAAACTCTATTTTCCCAAGTTATTTCTTTCTAGAACTTTTTACAGAAAAGGCAACCATGACATTTTGACCCCAAAATTAATGCCCCTTTTGAAAAATAAAAATTGCTTAGTGGAAAATTTCTGGATAAGGCTGCGGTTCAGGATTGTTCTCCTCCGGGCTTCCAAACCTCTCCTGGGCCCAAACCCCTTTCCCCAGTCAACTAGAAAAAAAACGCTTCCCCCCCTTTCCCCCCTCATACCCAAGTTTTCCCTTTTGACTTCAAAACATTGGGGGCATCACCACAACGGAGGAGGGGACAGATTTCCCTAGAGAAATTTTTAAAGGGACCAGGGGGTTTTGTAATAGACATGGAAAAGATTTGGGGAAATTTTGGCCATGGGGGAAGGGAGCCGGATTTTTGGTGGGAGCCCATTTAAAAGCGAAAAAAGAACCTCAAAGGGTCCGGGAAGCGGGCCCCCCATTTTGAAGGAAGGCATCTTAAGGCGGACAATTTTGGCCAACACCACCCCTTTGCCCACCAGGGAGAAGCCCAGGAGGGGGACTTCTTTTACTGCTTGAATCTTCGTGCCCCCCGGGGAAGCACGGAGCGAGATTTGGGGTCGGGGACCAATGGTTTTCATGCCCCTGGACCAAAGCATCCGCCCCGGGAACCCCTAAATTTGGGGAAGCCGGGGGGGAGAGGTTTCCCGGGATGCAGACCGAATACAATTGTAAAGGGGAACCCCCCGGGGAAACCTCTGAATCTAGGGATTATAAAAAGAAAATTTCCCCCAGGGCAAAAAATTTTTGGGGACCAGTCATCTTGCGGGGCAAAGACAAAGTAACGTGGGTAACACTCCAAAAACCGGGTTGACCCTCCCACCTGGCCCATCTCGGGGAGGTAAGGGGAGGAAATCAAGCTTCACCTGGGTTGGGATACGGGGCCCCCCCAAAAACTTATAAAAAAACTGGACCCCCGACCCGAGACGATTTCGAGGGATCCGTCAGACAAAACAAATGATGAAAAAATAACTCACCAGGCGGGGGGAAACGGCGGCCAGGCAGGGAACAAAATCCCATCGGGAAAAACCGATCTGTACCCCAAATAAGGGTGTTGAGACCGAAGGGGGGAGATGGGTTAAAAAAACCATTGCTATGTGGGACCAGGCTGATGGGGATGGGTAGGGGATGTAAAGGCCGCCGACTTTGGGACGGGGCGTTTTTGCGGGCCCCAGGAGTTACAAATAATGAAGTCCTTGACCTCCTTAAGCTCTGGGCCCCAAATAAAACCCGGATATCAGGAGAATTTTTTTGGGGCGCCGGGGGAGGGGCCAACCAAAGGAGCATTGTCCCCCATTTCAAGATACGCTCGAGCAGGCCTTAGTAGGGGGAAACTTCCAAGGTCAACGGGACACCGGAAAACGTTCGGGGGATTAGCCTCCGGATAGTCTCTTCACCCCCAGTGGGGGCCGGGGGAGAGAGCTGGGTTTTTAAATTCTTTTCTGCGGGCCGGAAGTGGATCTTGAAGTCGAAGGGGAGAAGACGACCACTACCCGGGAGGGGGTTAAGGGGCTGACCCGTTAGAGGTAGTGGATTTTTTTGTGGTCCAAAATTTAAAGGGGTGGCGAGGTCCTTCCCGCAATAACGCCATCCTCCAAAACCAGCTTTATAGTAGAGCTCCCGTGGCCAATGTTTTCCCCCTCCCGGGGGGGAGGGGAAAAATCTTTGGAAAAAAACCCCCCATGTTAAGTTTGCCCGGGGCCCTTTTTTTTTGCGCAAAACTGCTCCCCACCCCACAATGAATCCATTTCCCAAATTAAGGGTTTGCCCGGGGAAGGCCCCCAAAGGTGATGCCTGTAAAGGGAGACTTGAGTTAAAAAAGGGCCCCTTCAGCTTCGGAGGCCAGCTCCGGGTTTTGGGTTTCTTTTAATGCCCCTATCGGGCCACTAGCTAAAAAGTGGGGGAAAAAAAATTTGGGGAAGATTACAGAAACCCAAAGCCTTTAAAGGCTCGCACCGTGGGGGTGCCACTCAACACCCCGGTGACATTTTTCACTGGATCCATCCGAGGGTTGGTCAAAAGATTATCCCAGAAACAAGGCTGGTTTGTGAAAAAAGGGACTTTCCCTTTGGCATACAGATGGTTCTCCAGCGCTTCAACACCTACAACTTTTGGGTGGTGGGTTCGAGGTCAGAGATACACCAAGTTTTCACTAGGGGAAACCACACGCAGTGTGAGGATCTCTGAAGGTCTTCACGAGCACCTGGGGGACGGGAGGGGCATTACACAGTCCAAAGTGCATCAACCCATATAAAATGACCGCCCCCGGGTTGAAGGGCCCTCTTCCATTTGCCCTTGTGATTCGGACCAAATTGAGGCCCCCTCAAACCAGCTTTGGGGAGGGTCCTTG